>JAFLJL010016758.1:35096-40096 GCA_018398815.1 Conus ventricosus
AGAAAGAAATTCCATTATTACAAAAGGATGCTCTATATTTACAGCAGTTATTTGCCATTAAGTTTTGAAAGCACTAGATTTCAAACTTGACATGCCTGTTTATATATAGACACATTTTTATTTTATCAGATTCAAATTCAGCGTTTACGGCTCTACATTGTCAATCCAAGTCTAGTGGTTCAGACATGGTGTATGAGATCCTATTTCTAGTTAATCACTTAATAACGCGGGGTACCAATATAACTTTGTTATGAGTTCCAGGGCACTCCAGTTTACGTGACAATGACTACGCTGATTTTTATGCGAAGGAAGCTGCAAGAAATACATCCCATGCTTTAAATTGTTTTGTCCTTCTTTCTTCATCTCAAGCGTTGCAAGTTCAATCTGGAACATGAGAAAAGAAACAGTATCTCGAAGATTCAGCTCGGAAGCACAGATGGGATATGACAAATCCAACAAGAATATGTTGTAATTCCCAGTACCTATCTCAACCGTAACCTTATACTATGCGGGTTCATGGATGTTAGCCAGATATCTTAAACGGGCACCTGCTTGTGCATGACTTCAGATTCTTGATATTCCTCTTTTTTTTTTATTTGACTGCACAAGTGCAAGAACTCACTTTCAGCCTCTTCATGATAAGATCAAGTCTCTTAACCTTTCGATGATTATGTCTAGTGTTTTCAATCCCAGTTATGAGACTGGATGGGGCCTGGCTCTGTTGGCTGTTTTATCTTATGAAATATAATCCACTTGGAAGACCTTTTCAACACCCCCCCCCCCCCCCCCAACATATCCCCCCCCCCCCCCCCCCCCCCCCAACAGTTCTTTTTCCAGTTCGTGGATGTTTGACATGTTATTTTTTCATCAGTATGGTTCGGCGGGTGATATTCGCATAGAGCAAGTCTTTTTCATTCCCCATCTCCCGCCCCCACCCCCTTCTACATACAGTCCCCATACACCCCTAAGCTGTTCGACTCTTACGTGTAAAATGTCAGCCAGTTTCATACTCGGGTGATCTTGGACTCCCGTGTATTGCATAATTATATACATGTGGCCACATAGAATTGGCGTTTTGGATTTCAAGTGTCTATGGGCCCATAGTGTTGTGTGTGTGTGTGGGGTGTGTGTGTGTGTGTGTGTGTGTGTGTGTGTGTGTGTGTGTGTGTGTGTGTGTGTGTGTGTGTGTGTGTGTGTTTGCGTTCGTGCGTGCGTGCGTGCGCGTGTGTGTGTGTGTGTGTGTGTGTGTGTGTGTGTGTGTGTGTGTGTGTGTGTGTGTGTGTGTGTGTGTGTTGTGTGTGTGTGTGTGTGTGTGTGTTTGCGTTCGTGCGTGCGTGCGTGCGTGCGTGCGTGCGTGTGTGTGTGTGTGTGTGTGTGTGTGTGTGTGTGTGTGTGTGTGTGTGTGTGTGTTGTGTGGGGTGTGTGTGTGTGTGGTGTGTGTGGGGTGTGTTGTGTGTGTGTGTGTGTGTGTGTGTGTGTGTGTTGTGTGTGTGTGTGTGTGTGGTGTAGAAATATTCCGGGTCTATGTCAATTGCTTTGATGTTTGAAGAGTTGTCTCTGCAAACGGAAGATGAAATGAAGGATATGACTTAAAGGAGGACAACACTTGCAGGGAGACAGAGATAGTGGCAAAGGACGACACTGGTAGGGAGAGAGAGATAGTGGCAAAGGACAACACTTGCAGGGAAAAGATGTGGAAAAGGGGCAACACTTGCGGGAGACGAGTAGTGGCAAAGGGAGACACTTGGGAGAGAGAACGGGCGAAGGACAACACTTGCAGGAGAGAGAGAGAGAGAGAGACGGGAAAAGGGACAAACTTGCAGGGAGAGGAATAGTGGAAAAGAGGAAAAACATTTGCGGGGAGAGAGAAAGGGGGCAAAGGACAACTTCAGGGAGAGAGGGGAAGACATGGAAAAAAAGAACAACATTTGCTGGGAGACAGAGAGTGGGCAAGGACATTTGTAGGAGGAGAGACAGTGGCAAAGGAAAACACTTGCGGGGAGAGAGAGACAGTGGAAAAGGGACAACACTTGCGGGGAAGAAAGAAAGTGGCAAAGGCAACACTTGCGGGAGAGAGAGATATGGCAAAGGGGGGACAACCGTGCAGGAGAGAGAACAGGGCAAAGTGCAAGGGCAGAGGGGAAAATCGGGGGGATAAAAGATAAATTAATGGGCAGAATACCTTTTTTGTTTTTTTTAAATGTCTTTTTTCCCATGTGTGTGTGTGTGGTGTGCGTGCGTGCTGCGTGCGTGCGGCGTGCGTGCGGCGTGCGTGCGACGTGGTGCTGTTTCCCTGAGTAATCGCCAGAGAGAAGAGAGAGGAAGAGGAGAGAAGAGAGAAGAGAGAGAGAGAAAAGAGAGAGAGAGAGAGAGAAGAGAGTAATGATAATTCCAATTATTCTCTATGGAATAATGGGTTTTTAAAAAGGGTTATGGGAAGGGGGGTAGAGGAGTACAAGAGAGAGGAAACATGATATTTCGTACTTCATTGGATTTAAAGACCCTTTAAATTTCAAATTTAAAGTTCGTAAAAAAATTTCATTAAATTTTCTCTCTCTGAAAAAATAAATTTCAGTGTTATATATCATTTACTTTAAATTTTAAATTTTTGATTTACTTTTTTTGAATTTGTGTTATTTTTTTGTTCAAAATTCAGACAACCTTGGGGTTTAAACTGACAATAAAAGGTTCATTCTTCATTTTAGTTTAGTTCAGTTTGTTGGGGTTGTGTGTGTGGCGGCGTGGGGCGTGCGTGCTCGGCGTGCGTGCAGCGTGTGTGGTGTGTGTGTGTGTGTGTGTGTGTATGTGTGTGTGTGTGGTTGTGTTGTGTGGTGTGTGTGTGTGTGTGGTGTGTGTGGTGGTGTGGTGCGTGTCTGTGTCAAAGTGTGTGTCTGTGTGTGTATGCGATGTATGTGTGTGTATGGGGTGTGTTTGCTGTGGTGTGTGGTGTGTGTGGTGTGTTGTGTGGTGTGTGTTGTGTGTTGTGGTGTGTTTTGTGTGTGGTGGTTGGGGTTGGTGTGTGTGTAGTGCACGCGCGCGCGCGTGTCCCGTGTTTTTTGTGTGTGGTGTTGTGTGTGTTGTGTGTGTTATATATATAATATTATTGAATTATAAACAAAGCTTGCTTTTATGTCTTAGATTGAAGAAATAGGGTGAGATAACGCATTCATATCTGCAGTGGTAGATGATATTCTGCCCTATGAATGCGTATCTCCCCCTATTTCTTCAATCAAAGACATAAGAGCAAGCTTTGTTTATAATTCAATTTTCTTGCAGTCATTGCAACACCAAGCTGCTCTGTAAGTTGGCTGGGAATGGTGCTCGGTACTTATCCTTGGAATTTACTAGTTTGTTGTATATATATGTGTGTGTGTGTGTGTGTGGTGTGTGTGTGTGTGTGTGTGTGTGTGTGTGTGTGTGTGTGTGTGTGTGTGTGTGTGTGGTGTGTGTGTGTGTGTTCGTGCGCGCGCGTGCGCCCCAGTGTGTGTGCGTGTTTGTTTGTGTTGTGTGCGTGCGTTGTGTGTGTGTGTGTGTATGTGTGTGTGTGTGTGTGTTGTGTGTGTGTGGTGTGTGTGTGTTTTGTGTGTGTGTGGTGTGTGTGTGGTGTTGTGGGGTGTGTGTGTGTTGTGTGTGTGTGTGTGTGTTTTGTGTGTGTGTGTGTGTTTGAATTATGCCCCTTTTCTTTAAATGAAAATTGTTGACATTCTGTTCATAACGTTTTTCTAAATGTCAGTACAACTTTGAAAAAATTTGACAATAAATTGGTTTTCCGTGATATGAATTTTTTTTTTAATCGTGGTATCACATAAATGGTAATGACGTGGCCAAGTCATACATCGGCTTTTAGTTCATCCAGACATATCTATTGTGGTACTTCTTAAGCCCTACCCCGAGATGTGTTTTCCAACAGATGGAGTGCCCAATGCCCCCACGCCATCCCGACATTTCTCCAGAGAGGACAGTGAACAGACGGAGGAGACAGCGGCCATCAGACGGAAAGCAGGGCCAGCAACAGTGGGCGTTGAAAGGAAAGACGTTCACTGTGGAGGTTGGGAAAACAATTTTTTATCACTGTTGTTTGGTCAAGACTAGACTGAAGATTATGGGCTCAAGTGCACGTATGTTCTCTCTGTCTCTCTCTCTCTCTCTCTCTCCCCTCCTCTCTTCTCTCTCTCTCTCTCTCTCTCTCTCTCCTCTCTTCTCCTTCTTTTCCCCTCTCTCTCTCCTCTCTCTCTCTCTCTCTCTCCCCTTCTTTCTCTCTCTCTCTCTCTCTCTCTCTCTCTCTCTCTCTCTCCCAAATTTCCCTATTTCATCAGTTTTTAACTCTTCGTGTGTGTGCGTGCGTGCCTGCGTGCGTGTTTTTCTGCGTGCGTGCGTGTGTGTGTGCGTGCGTGCGTGCGTTAGTGCGTGCATGCGTGTGTTGTGTGTGTGTGTGTGTGTGTGTGTGTGTGTGTGTGTGTGTGTGTGTGTGGTGTGTGTGTGTGTGTGTGTGTGTGTTGTTGAGTGTGTTGTGTGTGTATACGTATGTGCTTGCGCGCGTGCGTGGATGCGTGCGTGCGTGCGCGCGCGTGTCTGTGTGTGTGTGTGTGTGTGTGTGTGTGTGTGTGTGTGTGTGTGTGTGTGTGTGTGTGTGTGTGTGTGTGTGTGTGTGAAGAGAGAGAGAGAGAGAGAGAGAGAGAGAGAGAGAGAGAGAGAGAGAGAGAGGAGAGAGAGAGAGAGAGAGAGAGAGAGAGAGAGAGTTTATTTCCTTCCTTTTTCTTTTTACTTTTTGTCCTTTAATGTTCCTTTGTCTATCCAACTGAAATGTTAATTCCATTGCGTGTTCTTTATGCCTCCCCCAAACCCCGAGCCCTTTTGTTTTAGTTGCCTTCTTTCTTTGTTTTGAATAGGCTTGGCTTGGCACGGGATGGTGGTGGTGCTTCCTTGCAACGTAGTTTGCCTTCTGTTTCTTTCCTTCTCTAGAGAGAGAACAGAACGGTGGCTAAAGGAAAGGACCAAAT
>JAFLJL010016758.1:45096-46928 GCA_018398815.1 Conus ventricosus
GAGGTGACAGCTGCCATCAAACCGAAGGTAGGGCCAGCAACAGTGGGTAGTAGGTCGATAGAGAGATGTCCACCACGCTCAGCTTGGAGGTAGGGACTGTGTCTTGGTGAAGTCTAGACTGAACATTATGAACTCAATTGAGGCATGCTCTCTCTCTCTCTCTCTCTCTCTCTCTCTCTCTCTCTCTCTCTCTCTCTCTCTCTCTCTCTCTCTCTCTCTCTCTCTCTCTCTCTCTCTGCACCTCCTCCCCTTACATCAAGATAAATATGTATTGTTCTTGAATGGACACACATTGAAAAGTTTCCAAGTGTCAAAGAATTCTTACCAACAAATTTAAAAACACTGTCTCCTCTCAGTTTGAATTGAAGAGAGAGAGAGAGAGAGAGAGAGAGAGAGAGAGAGAGAGAGAGAGAGAGAGAGAGATAGAGAGAGAGAGAGAGAGGAGAGAGAGAGAGGAGAGAGAAGAGAGAGAGAGAGAGAGAGAGAGAATGAACGAATGAACGAACGAATAATTTAATGAGTTGAGCTTCCAAAGCCCATTCTCATGCGGGGTTACGGTGGGGGAGGGGCTGTTCGAAAATGTAGATCAACAATGATCACAAACTATGAATGTCAGAAGACAACATCTCAATGAGGAAACCAAATCACGGAAATAATTAACAAACATCGAACCCAGATGTGATTGTCATTGAGACTTCTAAAAAGTGTATCCACTGTCAACAAGATTTCCCTCCACATCTGAATTGCCGCTGGAAGTCAGTTGCACATTTTCTCTGTCAACAGAATGAACGCTTTCCATGTTTCTTAACATTCCTTGTAGGTACGACATACTGTCACTGAGAGTCACGTTCTCTGGAGGGTCGTTCTGTTGGTCATTCGCTGGAGGTCTGTCCTGATCACAAACCACATCACAGCATTTTTCAACACAGTCTTGATCAACGCTTGGCTCCACTGAACCAAAACCCAAGACCGACACTTCATCGTGCGAAACTCACAGATTCTCTGTCGCACTGTTCCAAATCAATCTCTGTTAGCTTGTCACTGTGCCGTTTTTCTTCTGCAGGCTGGGTTACAGACAGGGGGAGATGGTTGTCACTCTCAAAAATCGCATCACATGTAACACGACTCTCGCTGGTTCTGTCAACGTGGTAAAATACATTAGGAAGTGTCGGCAAAAATAAACCGGACGGACAATAACTTTCACTTGCCCTTTTCTTTTGATTGCTTCTGTAAGTCTCTGCTCTGTGCCTATCCCTGTTTAGCTGTGACGGGCACTTGTGACGATACGTCATGCTGTGGCCTTGAGTTTGCGTGGTAGGGGGCTGTTCGGTACTCGAAGTGAACTGCAGAACGACGACAGTTTGCTTTCCTCTGCCCTCTATTTTGAATGACGACAATACCATTTGAGAGAGAGAGAGAGAGAGAGAGAGAGAGAGAGGAGAGAGAGAGAGAGAGAGAGAGAGAAAGAAAAAGATAATTGTACCTGGTTTTCCAAGGTCTCTTCAATTGCTTTACCTTTTAATGCGGCTGACCTTCTACATTTTTATAGATTGTCTTCTTTTTAGGTTCTACAATTGTCTTCAATTTCGAATTTACACTTCAATCCAATAGTTTCACAGCCCAGTCAATGCTTCAGTCTTCTATGTTGCATTGCATTTGTCAGGAATATTTCTTTTCTTCGTGTACAGCGCACATTGTCACGGACATAATCTATATATCTAGGGATGGATGAATGGATGGATGGATGGATGGATGGATGGATCTATCTATCTGTCTATCTATCTATCTATCTATCGATCTATCTATCTATCTATCTATCTATCTATCTATCT
>JAFLJL010016759.1:0-10000 GCA_018398815.1 Conus ventricosus
AGTGAGGAGCGACCGTTATGCAAGGATCCATTGCGCAGACCAACAGCGAGAATGTATTTGCAATAAAATGAACATCCAGCATACATAAAGATCAATGCTCTCTCTCTCTCTCTCTCTCTCTCTCTCTCTCTCTCTCTCTCTCTCTCTCGGAAAAGTTTCCGAGTCCCAGTTCTCTCTCTCTCTCTCTCTCTCTCTCTCTCTCTCTCTCTCTCTCTCTCTCTCTCTCTCTCTAACGTCTCTCTTTCCACCCCCTCTCTTTCCCGAACTCTCTCCCCTTTCTTCTTCCTTTCACTCAGTACCTCCCTCTCCACCCTCCCTCTCTGTTCTTTCCTTCCCACCCACTCCCTCTCTCCCTCTGTCCCGTTCCCTTTCCATTCTCCATCCCCCCCCCTCTCTCTCTCTCTCTCTCTCTCTCTCTCTCTCTCTCTCTCTCTCTCTCTCTCTCTCTCTCAAGAGGACCAGTAATTCAGGCTGACGTCTAGACAGGTTATTGTGACAGTGTGACGTCACTCAGCCGACCGCAATTTCCATTCCCCCACATCAACCTGCAGCCTTGCCAACATTCCTCCTCCTCATCTTCCACATATTACAATCGGACTGACCCAAATCCCTGACGTCTTGAGCCCCACACGCGAGGAGTGGTGCTGATGCGGGGTGGGGGTGGGGGAGGCGGGGCAGTTGGTGGGGCAGGAGAAGGGAACTGGAGAGGGAGCAGGGTTGGGGGAAGGAAGGGTGGGGGGGGGGGGCAACTTGGGAAGTTTGCGGGAGTCAGATCTGCCCCGGCTTGCTCTTGGCGGTTAAAACAAGCAAACGGATAAGCAAACATGCAAACAAACGACATTCCAGCAAAAAAAGAAAACAAAAAACAAAAACTGCTCTAGATGTAAGCTTTCCAACTATTTGCACTGCCCGCGGTGCGTCTTTCTCTCTCTCTCTCTCTCTCTCTCTCTCTCTCTCTCTCTCTCTCTCTGGTGGGGGATTTGAAAAGAGAAAATGAAGCTCTGGCCGTAGCTAACGCTGATCTCCTGAGTAAAGTTGAGCAGTTAGAAAGAAAGACTGATGATTTAGAGGGGAGGTCAAAACGCAATAATCTGATTTTTTATGGCATACCTAGGGACCAGAACGAGATCAACGTATGACTGTGAAGGGAAAGTACATTCTGTGCTGAATGATAAGCTAAACATGACTAAGAAAGTAGAGTTTGACAGGATTCACCGACTCAGTGCCAAACCTGACTCTCCCATCATTGCTTGCTGCACCTTTTACAAGGACAAAGTCAACATCCTGAAAGGAAAGAAAAACCTGAAAGGCAGCAGTGTCTTTGTTGGAGAAGATTTCTCATCCAGGGTCAGGGAAATCAGGCGTGGTCTTTCACCACACTTGAAAAAAGCTAGATCAGACGGGAAGAGAGCCACCATGATCTATGATCATTTATTGATCGACGGAAAATCATATTTCCTTGATAGCCATGGAGGGCTCAAGGACTCTAGATAGGGGTTAGGCCGGCCAGATTTTCTTCCTCATGCCACATTATATGTAGGGGATCAGGAAAAAAAACAGTAAACACCGGTAATCTCGCCAACTGCAATAGGCAGGGACAGCGATGTTCGTGTTGACAGTTGCCGGGTGAGTTGCAGTAACCAGCCAGAGCCAGTTACGGAAATCCCGTGTGTGCATGAGGGAGAGAGCGAGGGAGGTAGGGAGGGCGAGTGTACATATAATGAAACAAACCTTTCTCTTTTTTGTCATGGAATCTTAATGGCATAAAGTCAAAACTTGCCGATCCAGATTTCCTTGCATTTCTTTTTAAGTTTGATTTTGTCTGTCTTGTTGAAACGTTTCTTGATGAGTGGAAGTTTGATAATCTATTTTCTGACTATGATGTGTTTTGCAAACCTGCTGTCAAATTCAGTAGACAGGGGAGACCATCAGGTGGAATTGTTTGTTTGATCGGGAAGGAGTTTTCCCCATTTGTAAAAGCTGTTGATGTCAATTACTCCAATTTTTGTGTATTTGTAATTGACAAAAAATTATTTGGAACAGACAAAGATGTTCTGTATTTTGTTGCTACATTCACCCGGAAAATTCTCCTTTCTATACTTTTTTTATTTTGAAAATGGAATCAGTTTACTTGAAGATTGTTTGATAGAATGTTTGTTAAGAAAAGATGTGTATGTCATAATTAATGGAGACTTGAATAGTAGAACATCCAATATTCTCAGGATTTTTCGGGAAAAAACATTTTTGATAGACAATGTGATAGTCACTCTCTCAGTATAAATCGTAACTCTGAAGACTGTACATTAAATAATTACGGAAAGTTGTTACTAAATCTATGCACTGCTTTGGATTTGTGTATTGTTAATGGGGTATGTAATGGCGACCTAGAAGGACGCTATACATACATATCTGATTCTGGCTGCAGTGTTTTTTGATTACTTTATTATTTCAAGCGATCTTCTTGCTTTGGTATATGACTCATGTAAATTTCAAGTTTTAGACCGCATAGATTCAGATCACATGCCTGTTTCTTTCATTGCTGTTTTTCCAAAGGAAAAATGTTGTTGACAATAATGAACAAGAAAACCATGTTATAGAGAAACTTGTATGGAATAATGATTGTGCTAATCGATTTCAAGAACTATTATGTGGGGTAGATGTTGTTAGAAAAATGGAAAATGCCATAGATATGATACAATCCGACGTAAATGAAGCTTTGAACATGTTTAATGAGTGTGTAAAGGAAAGTGCTAAGTGTATGAAGAAGCATATACGTGTCAATAGAAATGACAGATATGATGATTGGTATGATAAAGAGTGCCGAATCAGTAAATTAAAAGCTAGACAATTATTAAGAATTAGCTGTCGTACTCATGATCCACAAGACAGAGCGGCTTATTGTGTTGCAAGGCGGGAATACAAGAAATTGTTAAAAAGAAAGGAGAAAGAGTATAACAAGTTCTTAATAGATAAGTTGATTTCCTCATTTTAAATGCCAAAAAGACTTCTGGGAGACTGTTAAGAAAGTATCTTTCAAAAGAAAACAAACCAAAGAATACGATAACTAGCGATACTGGTTTCATCATTTCCAAAATTTGTTAGGACAGAATGTCAGTGACAGTGTTAATAATGAAGAAATGGCGGATGCTGACGTAGATAGTTCATTTAATCGTCCAATATCCATAGAAGAGGTTACTTTAGCTATTAGAAAACTGAAAAATGGCAAGTCAGCTGGCCCAGATGGTCTAATTGGAGAATTATTTAAACATGCAAACACAACAGGCTGTGCTATTTTTTCATAAATTTTTTAATAAGTTACTTGATGAGGGCATGTACCCTGATAATTGGTGTGAATCAATTATTTTGCCTATATTCAAAAAGGCGATGTTGACAATCCGAATAATTATAGAGGAATTTCCCTTAGTGACATTAGCAGTAAACTATTTGGAATAATTATTAATAGGAGAATACAAGAATGGGTTGATGAGAATAATATAACCGGGGAACAGCAAGCAGGATTCAAAAAGGGTTATTCGACCGCGGATCACATGTTTACTTTGTTGGCACTAATCCAAAAGCAGTTTTCTCGTAATCGTAAGTTATATGTTGCTTTTATAGATTTTCAAAAGGCATTTGATTCAATCAATAGAAATATACTCTGGCCAATACTACAAAAAAAATGGTATATGTGGCAAACTCTATAGGGGTATTAAAAGCATGTATAATGTTGTTAGAGCTAGAGTCCGGTGTGGAGGTAAAACTGACAGATTTCATTAATTGTACAGCTGGGGTCAGGCAGGGGAGATGCATGTAGTCCAGTTTTTATTTTCCTTGTTTATAAATGAACTAGCTATAGAAGTTATTAATAATGGTAGACATGGTGCTTGTTGTCTCTTGATACCTTAGAGTTGTTTATTCTCTTATTAGCTGATGATATTATTTTGATATCAGAAACGCCTGTTGGTCTACAGACACAGTTGAATAATTTACGACGTGCAGCTGGTACTCTTCAATTAAAAGTTAATATGTCAAAAAGTAATATCATTGTGTTTCGTAAGAGGGGCTATCTTGGTGCAAGGGAAAGATGGGTTTATGGTGATGTTAATATGCCAGTTGTTAATGCATATAGGTATTTAGGTATAATATTTTCTACACGTTTGAGTTTCACAGGTGCTTGTAAAGATCTAGCAAGTAGGCAAAGAATGCTTTACTGTGTATTATGAAAAGTTGTATGTTTTGAATAATACATCCTTAAGGTATTCATCAAGTTATTCGATACCCAAGTACAGCCCGTTCTACTTTACGGCTCTGAATTATGGGGCTTAGACAAAGCTGCTACTTGTTGTGAATCTGTGCATTTATTTGCTCTAAAAAGTTTCTTGGTGTAGACAGACGTACGCCGAATGATATGATATATGGAGAAACCAATCGCTACCCAATATTTGTTTGATCTGCTGTTAATTGCATTCGTTATTGGCTTAAATTATTGCAAATGTGTAACGATAGAATTCCTAGAAAAGCCTACAATATGCTTCTAGATATGGACTCTAAAGGCAAAAATAACTGGGCCTCCAAAGTACGTTTTTGTTTGACAGAATATGGGTTTGGGTATGTTTGGTTAAACCAGGGTGTGGGAAATATCAAGTATTTTTAAATATTTTCAGGCAACGATTAATAGATTGTACATGGCAAAAATGGTCTGACCATATTCACAATAGTGACAGATTTAGTTTCTATAACACTTTTTGCAGTGTGCATGATTTGAAACCATATTTGACCACTATTATTGATAGACATTTACAATATGTTACAACACGATTTCGTTTAGGAATATCAGAATTAAAAGTGGCACCATTAAAGATACAGAATGGCTAACAACGAGGATCTGATTTGTCCATTATGTAAAGTAGCACAAGAAGATGAAATACATTTTGTTCTTTGCTGTCCTGCTCTTAGTAGTATTCGTGAAAAGTTCATCAAACCTAGTATTATAGTCAACCGAGTTTATTCAAATTGTGTTTATTGATGTCTTCTCAATCAGTTGAAGTTGTTAGAGGTCTTTCAATGTTTCTTTCAAAAGCATACAAGTTCAGAGAAACTGCCACATCTTAAGAATTTTGTTTGTATCATCTTTGTTATGTTTTTGTTAAGTCATAACTAGCGCTGCTTCAATGTTCTTTTGTTGTTCACATTCCCCTCATAAGGGGCCTTGGCCTAAATGAAAATAAACGGGATTCTGAATTCCGAATCTTCTCTCTCTCCTCTCTCTCTCTCTCTCTCTCTCTCTCTCTCTCTCTCTCTCTGTCTCTCTGTCTCTGTCTCTCTCTCTGTGTCTCTCTCTGTCTCTGTCTCTCTCTCTGTGTCTCTCTCTGTCTCTGTCTCTCTCTCTGTCTGTCTGTGTCTCTCTCTCTGTCTCTCTTTCTCTCCTCCCTCTCCTCCACCTCTCTGTTTCTCTTCGTTCCTCTGATAAAACTCCGTGGTTCACCCTTGGTGACTGCCTTGGCTTAAGGCTGTGTCAGGCTAATTGACATAGGCTAGAACACCAAGGCTACATCAAAATGTTGTTATGCTCTGCATAGTTATGCGGGGATTGTCTTCAGTTGTGACAAGCTCCTAGCATAACATTATCAGTCTCTAAAATCCCCCTAAGTCGGGTGTGGCTGCCCATGTGGCGGGGTAATCAAAAACGGTCACACACGTAATGTTCTCATCCCCAGCTGATGCATTTGTACCATAGTGTTCAAGTACTTCGGCTGTTTGGATGATCCCTGGAGTCTTTTAGCCAGGGTACGACAACAACAACAACAACAACAACCCTTGGTGAGGATCGTTTTTCATCCCACCATTAAGGTATCCACAATCCGTCTTCGGGGATAACGTCTGAACATAATACTAGTGTGCGCATGTTTTATCTTCCTGTCATCCATCCCATCGGCACACGATGGACAACTCTTCTCTTCTCCGAAAGAGAGAACGGGAGTTAACGGGCGTGCAAGATTTTTTGTTGTTGTGTGCATGCATGCGTTCCACGAACGGGACCTGGGCTGAAAGTCTCCACCGTAGGACTATGAGAGGAACGGAGTGTGGAGAGATGTTCCAGACTCGGCTCACGCTACAACACTCTTCCAATCAGTCTCTCTCGACAGGGGAACCGAGCCCCAGACCTTGGAACAGAAAAAAAAAGAAATGTATAATAAAACAAACTAAATGGGAGGGCCGGGGAGGCATAAGTCAGGAAGGACTTGGGGAATGTGTGTGCGCGCGCGCGCGCGCGCGCGCGCGCGCCCGCGTGTGTGTGTGTGTGTGTGTGTGTGTGTGTGTGTGTGTGCGTGCGTGCGTGCGTGCGTGCGTGCGTGCGTGCGTGTGTTTTAAGGAGGTTTTCTCCCTACCAAGGTGCGGTTGTATTCTGATAAAAGAGCCTTACGTGGAACACAGGCGAATATGTTTCTTTTTGACGCTGCTGTCTTTGAAGTGAATGGTTTATGTCAGCGATCTTTCAGGGCACTGAAGGGCGGGAGAGCGTGGGAGGAAGCAAAGCAAGGTGGGAGCAGGGCATTAACATCACGGTTCTTTCATATCAACAGCTGAGATCGTAATCGATAATCGGAGAAAACAACAACAACAACCCCTTGAATTCCTCACAGTCCCTGACTCAAAAAGACATCCCTTTGACCTCCCTCCCTTCCCACACCCCTTATCCCACTGTAACATCCGGATGGTCCACATTTTAGAGAGGCCAAGAACTTCAGCTGCACCGGGAGAGGGGAAAGGGCGGAAATGAACGACAAGCAGCCATAGCAATTAGGCCCCCCCAGACGTTTCCTGTCAAAACAGTCCTGCCACGGATAGAAGGAGGCTGAGATCAAAAGCCCGGAGAACGCTTACCACAGCGTTTCCTAGTAGGATGAAAGGCAGTGACTGCATCTGAAGCCGGGCGCAAAATAACTATTGTAATTAGTAGGATGCAGAGCGCGCGCGCGCCACACACACACACACACACACACACACACACACACACACACACACACACACACACGCACGCACGCACGCACGCACGCACGCGCACGCACGCGCACGCACGCACGCACGCACGCACGCACGCACGCACACACACACACACACACACACACACGCACGCACACACACACACATGCGCGCGTACACACACACACACACACACACACACACACACACACACACACACACACATAGAAAAAATTCATTTGACGTACAGTTTCTTTAATTTTTTTTGTATCTATTTATTTTCCTTTCAACTCTCTCATCTTCTGTTCCGCTCTACTGGCACTACCTACCTCCTCCCTCCTCCCCCGTGCCCTCCCCCCATCCCCACTGCTTTTACAGGATTCTCCACCCCAGTCATACCCCGGCTTGTTCTGTCACGGCCCCGTCATCAGTCATCACAATGTGAAGTCGTTATGAGGCAGCCCCTAACACAGAAAGGACATCGCTGTTAGCTAACACAGAAAGGACTATTTTCGATGACCAGGTTTGTCTGCTGGGCATGCTTCTCCCGTCTGACTGTGGGCGTTAAACCTGATTGTAACTCTCTCTCTCTCTCTCTCTCTCTCTCTCTCTCTCTCTCTCTCTCTCTCTCTCTCTCTCTCTCTCTCTCTCTCTCTCTCTCTCTCTCTCTCTCTCGGGTTTGTTCGTATTTTCTTCTTCTTTTTGTTTTTGTTTTAGCGTTAAAACGATGCACTAGTATATTCACATACATGTGTAACTTGATTCAAATCAAACAAAAATGTGAAAAATTGTTCACCCAAATGAATTTACACATTCAGGCACGGGCACGGGCACGCGCGCGCGAACAGAGAGAGAGAGAGAGAGAGAGAGAGAGAGAGAGAGAGAGAGAGAGAGAGAGAGAGAGAGAGAGAGAGAGAGAGAGAGAGTGAGAGAATCCTGCACAGGCCCGAATCAATACAAACCAAACGTGATTTACAATGTAGTGAAAGCACACACTCGAACAGCTTTAAGAAACCCTCACCAAAAATTTCTTGATCTCTTCTCCACCATTTGATCTCCCTCTTCACTCCTTACATTTCCCGTCCCTAGCGCCCACCCACCTCCCCCTTCTCTTCCCCTTCTCTCCTCCCCCTCCCCCTCCCCTGCCACCTTTTTTCTCCATCTCGCACTCTTCCTTGTTGTAGAATCCAGTAGAAGAATCCGTCTGGAAGTAACTGCCTGGCCGCGTCACACTGCCAAGAAAGTTTCAGAACTTGGCCCCTTCTTCCTGTACTAGGGTCTTAATTTTTCCATCCATAAAGGGAGGCTGGGCTTTTTTTTTCTAACTATGGCCAAAAAGGAACCAATCAAATAAAAACAAGACAAAGGAAAGAAAAAAAACGGTGGGTGGGATAAGAAAAAAAAATTCACACGCCGACATTCACCGACAGAGCTCAAAGTCACGCCTTGCGTCTCTCTTACGTCTGGCAATAAATGAAACTGGATTGAGATTTCATATTACAGCTGGACATACCAGTTCTTTCTCTCTCTCTCTCTTTTTCCCTTCTCCCTCTTCTTGTTTGTTTGTTTGTTTGTTTGTTTTTGTTTTTTTGCTGTTGTGAGGATTGTTTTATTTCCCCGTGTTCAGTCAGTGAGATTTTTTCCTTTGTCGCTAATCTCCCCTCCTCCGCACACAGCCCCATCTAGGTTGTCCCCCTTTTGGGGGACGTAACTACCACCATCCAACTTCAGTCCCCTTACTGAACTTCCCATTGAGACACCTTCGCCGCGAATTGACCACAGACAAGGATGGTGGAGAGGCAATCCGAACTGAGGTCAGCACGAGGGCAGAGCCAGAAGGGGTAGCACTTTGAGATTGTTGTTATCGATGGTTCATGAGGATGAGGACGATGAACATGATGCCGTTGAGTTCCACTCTGTTCTGAGACTGCAGGACGGGCCGGTGCTTCACCCATCCTTTCAAGATACACCCGAGAGACACAGGCACCTGCAGTGTTGGTTAGGAAATTTGAAGTACACCTTCAAAGACGCAGCCATCAAGTGGATGAAACTCGACTGAGTGGACTCAGTCTTCCCATCGATATATATATATATATATATATATATATATATATATATGTATATATATATATATATATATATATATATATATGGAATGGTGCTCAGTTACTTACCCTTGGAATTTATTACTTTATTATAGTTCAGTCCCTTGCGGATTCATTCCAAGAACTGGCCCTCAGCCCTTGTGTCTTTAGATGTTATTTTTTTGTATTTTCTACTTTTCACAAGAAAATGTAGCTTATTTTGTTGTTTCATAATTTTCTTTTGCTTCTTTGGTGGAGCCTTTCGCTGGTTTTTTGAAAACTAAAAAACATACTACAGTATTGCACACCAGCCTTTTTCTGGGATAGCATTCTGCTTAAAACAAACCTAAACGGCAGGGGACTTTAGTTAACACTTACCGGGATCACTGTGAAATAAACAATCCGGTTTCGAAATACCGGTATATGAACAGGAGTGATTTTTTTTCTTCTTTGAAGAGGGTTTGTCCTTTAGAGGCTGTACGCTTGTTGAAGGCTCAATTTGAAAAAAATGTTTATTACTCCCCATTCAAGCACATACTGCTGGTTAGGCAGAATCATCTACCAGTGCAGATATGAATACTTTCCTTCTTTCAATCTGAGACATGAGAGCAAGGTCTGAGTTTACAATTCGCTCTTATTTGCAATCACCGCAATACCAAGCTACTCTGAAATTTTTTGGAACAGTGCTCAGTTACTTACACTTGAACTTTGATACTTTATTATATATTGGGAGAGACGGACACGCACACACAAAGCCTTAAATATGAATCTAATCCACGCACGCATATCTCATATACTTTTCCCCTTTTCGATCTCCAGTTGAACTCATGACACTAACCAGCTCTGAAAGATACACACGACACCTGCTGTGTCGTTTACTCAAGAAATTGAGCAAGATACACACCACACCTGCTGAGTGGTTTACTCAAGAA
>JAFLJL010016762.1:0-12500 GCA_018398815.1 Conus ventricosus
GATCGATGAGCCTTCCCCCTGATCGGAATGCGGCCATCGATCCTCCCTGTCACAGCTGCCTGATTGGCTTAAAACTGTTTCTGTGACACTGCTCCGCCCCTCCCCGATCCACACCACCTCTCCTCCCTCCTCCTCTTTCCCTGTCACCAGACCGGTCTTGTATGCACCTGCGCTTGTGAATGACTCTTTTTTTCTTTTTTTCTCTATCTCCCTCGTCTGTCTGTTCGTCTGTCAGCCTCTCTCTCTCTCTCTCTCTCTCTCTCTATTTCTCTCCCCCTCTCTCCCTCATCTGCCCCCTCTCCCTCCTTCCCCTCCCTCCTCTCTCTCTCCCTTCACCTCCCTCCCTCATCTGCCCCCTCTCCTTCCCTCCCTTCCTCTCTGTCTCTCTCTTTTCCTCTCTCTCTATTTTTTCTTTCTACATCTATCTATCTGTCTATCTATCTATATGTTCAGCTATCTATTATATATATACATATTCCTTGCAGGCTGGGAGGAAGGAAAACTGTCCCAATTGCCTGTCTCCATTGCTCGTGCCTTTCAGGCTGCCTTTCTGTCTCTCTTTTGACTCATTTATTTTATGCCCTAACGGCGTCACGACACGGTGACAGTCGGTTTCGGGGGGAGCGCCTTCGTTGGCCATGGGAAAGGAGAAAGATGCGCTTCAGAGGAGGGAAGGTAGAGAGGGAGGGGAAGGACGGGGAGGAAGGGTCAATCGAGGAAATGAGAAAGATATATAATATATAGCATTCTTCTTAAAACCGGAAAGGCAGAGGAGTCAAATTACCACTTTCCGCGGTCACTGAGGAGAAACAACCAGGTTTCGAAATATCGGTATATGACCAGGACTTAGGTGTTAGTGAGTTTCCTCCCTATTGGAGGTTATAAGCTTGCTGAAGGCTCATTTTGAGAAGCATTTATTTTATTTTTTCCCCATCCACCCACTTGAGCACATACTGTCAGTTAGGCAGTATTAAAACTGCCACTGCAGATATGAATGCTTATCTCCCCCTATTTCTTCAATCTAAGACATAAGAGCAAGCTTTGTTTATAATTGAATATATATATATATATATAATCTGAACAATCAAACAGTGGGAGAAAACAAGTGCAGGTTAACAATTCTTCAGTCATTATAGTAATGACTTGGCAAAGATTTGAATAAAAAAAAAAAAAAATTAAAGATGAAAAAAAAATGGGGGGAATATATTATAAATATGAGAAACCCTTCACTAGCAGCCTGAGGGAACCATCGTACTTCCCTTCGAAGGCAGATATATTTGTATTGCCTGCTCCTAGGCCTTTCGTCCCCTGGATCGGACTCATCAGGGAGACACGGCTGATTGTGTCTGTGCTCTTGGTGTCAAATAGAGACACACCAAAGTCCATAATTCTGTGGTGTTCTCATCACCAAGGGTTCAAAAAAGAATCCAACAGCACCCCCAAAGCAGCCAGCGAAGGGTAGTAAAATGGAACAAAAGGAAAATGTGGAGAGGAAAAAAGTGCTTAAAAACTAAAATCATTATGCAAACAGTATAAAATGTAGGGGACAATCTTTGAGCCTATGCTTGAGGATCCATTCAAGGATGCAAGGGAGATCAAAAGATATGGAACAGTGTGAGTGGTCAGCTCTGCTGTTCAATAACCCAAGCATTGTGAGTGGCTAAGAATTGTACAGAACAACCTTTACTTGGATCTCCTAAGAGATGCAATCTTCCACCGATTGACCAAACATTTTTCTGCTGAACAATCAAACAGTGGGAGAAAACAAGTGCAGGTTAACAATTCTTCTGTCATTATAGTAATGACTTGGCAAAGATTTGAATTAAAAAAAAAAAATTAAAGATGAAAAAAAATGGGGGGAATATATTATAAATATGAGAAACCCTTCACTAGCAGCCTGAGGGAACCATCGTACTTCCCTTCGAAGGCAGATATATTTGTATTGCCTGCTCCTAGGCCTTTCGTCCGCTGGATCGGACTCATCAGGGAGACACGGCCATATAATAATATATATATATATATATATATATATGGTGTGTGTGTGTGTGTGTGAGAGAGGAGAGAGAGAGAGAGAGAGAGAGAGAGAGAGAGAGTCACTATTTGTCAGTCTGTCTTTCTCTCTCTCTCTCTCTCTTCTCTCTCTCTCTCTCTCTCCCCCCTCTCTCACTCCCTCTCTCTCTCTCTCTTCTCATTCCCACTGCGTGTTTTTATGTGATTTTGCTTGCGTGCGTGCGCGCTTTCTCCCCTGTTTATGAAACAATAGCTTCTCTTAGGTGACGTTCAATTTTAATGAAGGCGTTCATCCGCAGAGTGGAGTTAGCCGATAGGGATAGCCCCTCCCACAATGCGATCCAACTAGCAACGTATTGGTGGCACCGGCAGGCAACGAGAAGGCTATCACATCGGGTTGGCGTGAGAGAGGGAAAGACAGGGCGGAGAGGAAGAGAGAGAGAGAGAGAGAGAGAGAGGGGGGGGGGGGGGGGGGGAGAAGAGGGAGGGAGGGAGGAAGCGAAGGGGGATTTGGGGAGTAACAGTGAAGGAGAAGGATAAGTAGAGAGAGAGAGGTGGGGACTGGCACAGAGACAGGAAAGCTAGGGCGAGAGAGGGAGAGGAGTGACATTGAGAGGGAAGGTGAGAAAGGAGTGGAAGAGAGAGAGAGAGAGAGAGAGAGAGAGAGAGAGAGAGAGAGAGAAGAGAGAGAGAGAGGGACGGACAGACAGAGAGAGAGAGAGAGACAGAGAGAGACAGAGAGAGAGAGACAGAAAGAGAGAGAGACAGAGAGAGAGACAGACAGACAGAGAGAGAGAGAGAGACAGAAAGAGAAAGAGAGAGAAACAAGAGAGACAGAAAAAGAGAGAGAGGAGAGAAGCAGAGAGAGACAGAGAGAGAGACAGAGAAATAGCGGTAAGAAGACAGAGAGAGAGAGGGGGTGGGGAGGGACGGAGGGAGGGAGGAAGGGGTAGAGAGAACGGGCGGGGAGGGAGGGAGGTGGGTGGGTGGAGAAGGGGAAGAGGGAGAATGAAAACAAAGACCATGCAACAGATTTTTGTGTTGACGGAAGCTACAAAAAACCCATCAATCAAATCGGGTAAACATAAACATAGTTGATGTGAATACTCATTATCTCGAGCAGCAATTTAGAAAAGCTGCAATCGACCCAAGTCTTGGATATCACGGAAGCGCACACATAACGCACGCGTGCCCGTGCGTGCGAGCGCCTCCTTTCCCAAACACACACACACACACATACACACACACACACACACACACACACACAACACACACACACCACACACACACACACACAACCGCGCGCGCACGCACGCACGCACGCAAACATCTTGAAACATGCGACGCAGCGTCAAAGCAGTGCCTCAGAATTCCCAAACCTGAACTATTCGGAAAGAAATGACAGCGGTGACTACCATCCCATAAATCATAACAATCTCAAGGGGACGCTGCATTTCTGCACGAACACAACGTTGTTGCTGTAAGACTGACCGCGCTTTGTTGTGAAAACACCAGAAACATGTTGGTTGGAAAGAGAGACGAGGAGGCATGACCATTTTGCAAGTTTCGTTTTGAAATTTTGATGTCTTTGTTTTGCTACATGAATGAAAAAAAAGTAGTTTGGTATTTTTCTGTATTGTTGTGAGATGATTTCAGTGTATCATTTGGAGGGACAAATAGTGATGCAGAACAAGTACAACAACAAAAATATCTGAAACAAGGCACACAGTAGGAACAATCAATGACAAGCTCAAAAGAAAGCCCCAAGTTGAACATTTCAGAGAAGCAGCTAATCACATATTGCGTTTGTTTTGCGAGATTCTGTGGAGTTAAAGTCATCATTAACTTTTGCTTTTCACTCGACTGCGTATAGAAAGTTTAACACGTGACATCTGAAGAAAAACCTGTCAAATTTTTATGCAGCATACCTTACTGAAACTACAGTCATTTTTCTCTATTTACACACAAGGAGCGACAGGATGGCTTCAGAATGATCGATAAGGTGACAAGCGTTTAAAAGAGAATGACACTAATGTCCTCTGACCCTGAGAAATGCTGGGACTGCCGGACAGTTGGCTGTGGAAAGGGTTAAGGAGAATGACCCAGACTGCAGTGTTACTGGAGATTAAACTTAATACAAATAAACGCAAAACGCAAGGTACAAAGTAACGCTTATTGAACACGCAGTGCAAAACAGACAAAGACATTTTCAAGAAAAATGTCCTCTTAACCGTCGTTACAAGCAACAGACATCGAAGATACACAGATCAGTGGGCCTGCTCTTCGGATCAGAGTCAAACAAAAGTATGAACGGAATGAGGTTCCTGCCCTTCCGAACACAAGGTTTGTAACATGTGAAATTACGGCACATTTCACTTCAGTTTTTCCGGAACGGAGAGAGGTGTACCGGTCTGTCAATATTACAGTTAAACTTAATGAATTCATACCAGTTGTAACAGTCACGCTTTATCCTTCCACGAATAAGCCATTTTGTTAATAAATCTCAAGAGACGAAGGAAGCTGTTATGTGAATGGAAGGCAGGTTCAGGGGAACTCATCTTAAACGTCTGTTCGCTTTTTTTTTTTCACTCTTTCAGGTCGTAACGGGGAGGTCCGATACAGCCTGGTGGGAGACTCGAACCTCCTGTTCATGGTGGACCCTGTGACGGGACAGTGCAGACCGCCGGGCCCCTGGACCGTGAGGCCCAGGCCAGCTACACCCTGAACGTGATGGCCACGGACCAGGCGCGGGACCCCGATGACCACAAGTCCACCACGGCCCTGGTGAGGGGGTTGGCTGTGTTGGTGTTGTCCATGTTGATGTTGTTGTTCTCCCTCTCCCTCCCTCTGGTGAGGGGTTGGCTGTGTTGCTGTTGGTGTTGTCCATGTTGTTGTTGTTTTTGTTCTCCCTCTCCCTCCCTCTGGTGAGGGTTGGCTGTGAGGGGTTGGCTGTGTTGGTGTTGTCCATGTTGTTGTTGTTCTCTCCCTCTCCCTCCCTCTGGTGAGGGTTGGCTGTGTTGCTGTTGGTGTTGTCCATGTTGTTGTTGTTGTTGTTCTCCTCTCCCTCCCTCTGGTGAGGGGTTGGCTGTGTTGGTGTTGTCCATGTGTTGTTGTTGTTGTTCTCCCTCTCCCTCCCTCTGGTGAGGGGTGGCTGTGTTGGTGTTGGCCATGTTGTTGTTGTTGTTGTTGTTCTCCCTCTCCCTCCCACTGGTGAGGCGGTTGGCTGTGTTGTTGTTGGTGTTGTCCATGTTGTTGTTGTTGTTCTCCCTCTCCCTCCCACTGGTGAGGCGGTTGGCTGTGTTGCTGTTGGTGTTGTCCATGTTGTTGTTGTTGTTTCTCCCTCTCCCTCCCTCTGGTGAGGGGGTTGGCTGTGTTGGTGTTGGTGTTGTCCATGTTGTTGTTGTTGTTGTTCTCCCTCTCTCTGGTGAGGCGGTTGGCTGTGTTGGTGTTGGTGTTGTCCATGTTGCTGTTGTTGTTCTACTTCTCCTCCCACTGGTGAGGCGGTTGGCTGTGTGGTGTTGTCCATGTTGTTGTTGTTGTTGTTGTTCCTCCTCTCCCTCCCTCTGGTGAGGGGTTGGCTGTGTTGGTGTTGTCCATGTTGTTGTTCTCCCTCTCCCTCCCTCTGATGAGGGGTTGGCTGTGTTGGTGTTGGTGTTGTCCATGTGTTGTTGTTCTCCCTCTCCCTCCCACTGGTGAGGCGGTTGGCTGTGTTGCTGTTGGTGTTGTCCATGTTGTTGTTGTTCTCCCTCCCCCTCCCTCTGGTGAGGCGGTGGCTGTGTGGTGTTGGTGTTTCCATGTTGCTGTTGCTGTTGTCCATGTTGTTGTTGTTCTCCCTCTCCCTCCCACTGGTGAGGCGGTTGGCTGTTTGCTTTGGTGTTTCCATGTTGTGTTGTTCTCCTCTCCCTCCCTCTGGGAGCGTTGCTGGTTGTGTTTAGATCCATGTTGCTGTGGTGTTGTCATGTGTTGTTGTTCCCTCTCCCTCCCACTGGTGAGGCGTTGCTTGTTGTGTTGTCCATGTTGTTTTGTTCTCCCTCTCCCTCCCACTGGTGAGGCGGTTGGCTGTTTGGTTTGGTGTTGTCCATGTTGTTGTTGTTGTTCTACCTCTCCCTTCCTCTGGTGAGGCGGTTGGCTGTGTTGTTGTGTTGGTGTTGTCCATGTTGTTTGTTGTTCTCCCTCTCCCTCCCTCTGGTGAGGGGTTGGCTGTGTTGGTGTTGTCCATGTTGTTGTTTTGTTGTTTCTCCCTCTCCCTTCCTTTGGTGAAGCGGTTGGCTGTGTTGCTGTTGGTGTTGTCCATGTTGTTGTTGTTGTTGTTCTCCCTCTCCCTCCCTCTGGTGAGGCGGTGGCTGTGTTGGTGTTGTCCATGTTGTTGTTGTTTCTCTCCCTCTCCCTCCCACTGGTGAGGCGGTTGGCTGTGTTTGGTGTTGTCCATGTTGTTGTTATTGTTTCTCACCTCTCCCTCCCACTGGTGAGGGGTTGGCTGTGTTGGTGTTGGTGTTTCCATGTTGTGTTGTTGTTGTTGTTGTTCTCCCCTCTCCCTCTCTCTGTGAGGCGGTTGGCTGTGTTGGTGTTGGTGTTGTCCATGTTGTTGTTGTTGTTCTACCTCTCCCTCCCCGGTGAGGCGGTTGGCTGTGTTGTGGTGTTGTCCATGTTGTTGTTGTGTTGTTGTTCCTCCCCTCCCCTCCACTGGTGAGGCGGTTGGCTGTGTTTGGTGTTGTCCATGTTGTTGTTCTCCCCTCTCCCTACCTCTCGTGAGGGGTTGGCTGTGTTGGTGTTGGTGTTGTCCATGTTGTTGTGTTGTTGTTCCCCTCTCCCTCCCTCTGGTGAGGGGTTGGCTGTGTTGCTGTTGGTGTTGTCTATGTTGTTGTTGTTGTTGTTCTCCCTCTCCCTCCCACGGGAGGGGGTTTGGCCGTTTTTGCTGTTGGTTTTTTCCCCATTTTGGGTTGTTGTTGTTTTCCCCCTCTCTCCCCCTCTGGTGGCGGGGTTTGTTTGGGTTTGTTGTGTTGCCCCATTTTTGGTTGGTGTTGTTCTCCCTCCCCCCCCCTTGGTGGGGGGGTTGGCTGTTTTGGTTTTTCCCCATGTTGTTGTTTTTTTTCCCTCTCCCCCCCCTTGGGGGGGGGTTTCTGTTTTCTTTTGTTGTTGTCCATGTTGTTGTTGTTGTTGTTCTCCCTCCCCCTCCCTCGGGTGAGGGGGTTGGCTGGGGTTGGGTTTTGGGTGGTTGTTTTTTGTTGTTTTTGGGTTTGGCCCTCTCTCTCCCTTCTCTGTGAGGCTTTTGGGGCTGGGGTTGCTGAGGTGTTGTGGGAATTTTGTTTTTTTCCCTCCCTCCCCCTTTCCCTCTGGGGGGGGTTGGGTTGTGTGCTGTTGGTTTTGTCCTTGCTGTTTTTTGTTTTTTCCCCCTTTCCCCCTCCCCTGGTGGGGGGTTTGGGGGTGTGTTTTTGTTTGTTGCCCATGTTGTTGTTTTTGGGTTTTTTCCCCCTCTCCCCCCACGGGTGGGGGGTTTGGGCTGTGTTGGGTTGGTGTTGTCCAGGGTTTTTTGTTGTTTTTGTTCTCCCTCCCCCTCCCTGGGGGGGGGTTGGCTGTGTTGTTTTGGGGGTTGCCATGTTTTTGGGAAATGGGGAGATAGCGTGCTCCTTTTCTCCGCCTCCCCTTTTCTCCCCCTCTCCCCCCTCCTCCCCTCTCTTCTGTCTTTGCTGCCCTTATCTGTCTGTCATTGTCTCTCTCCCCCTCCTCTCTCTCTCCCTCTCTCTCTCTCTCTCCTCCTCTCTCTCTCCCCCTTCCCTCTCTCTCTCTCTTTCTCTCTTTCTATCTCTGCGCGCGCGAGCGCTTGCTTGCTGTTTTTGGCTTGCGCGTTGGTGGGGGGGGGGGGGGGGGGTGGGGGGGGGGGGGGGGGGGGGGGGGGTGGGGGGGGGAAAGGGGGGGGGGGGGGGGGGGGGGGGGGGGGGGGGGGGGGGGGGGGGGGGGGGGGGGGGGGGGGGGGGGGGAAAATTTTTTGGGGGCTGGGGGGGGGGTTTTTAAAGTTCTTAAAATTCTTTTTTGTGTGTGTGTGTGTGTGTGTGTGTGTGTGGTGTGTGTGTGTGTTTTAAAAGGGGGAGTGGGGGTTTGAAGGGTTAAATTTGGTTAAAATAAAGATATTAAAAATTGGTTGGGGGGTGATTAGCTATTGTTAAATAATCGTGGGGGTTTGAAACGTGTGTGGGTGTGGTTTTTGTGGTGTGTGTGTGTGGGGGGTGTGTGGTGGGGTTGTTTTTTTCCCTCTATTTTCTCCTCCTCCTCCCTCCCCTCCCCCTTTTTTTCCCCCTTCCCTCCCCCCC
This sequence comes from Conus ventricosus, assembly GCA_018398815.1. Classification (NCBI taxonomy): domain Eukaryota; kingdom Metazoa; phylum Mollusca; class Gastropoda; order Neogastropoda; family Conidae; genus Conus; species Conus ventricosus. The sequence goes on from JAFLJL010016762.1 coordinate 8,319, forward strand.
CCCCCTCCCCCCTTCCCTCCTCTTTTTTCTCCTGTTTTCCCCGGGCCCTTTTCTTTTCCCCCTTTACCCCTTCCCGGCGGCTCATTTCCTTTTTTTTTCCCTTCTGCGTTCTGTCTTTTTTCCCTTTTTTCCTCTCCGTGGGAAATTAAAGCTTCCCCTTTTTTACCTCCCTTTATATTCCCGTTTTGGGCCATTTAGAAACATCTTTAAAACCCCGTCCTGTTCTCTTTCCCTTTTTCTCTCCCTTCCCAACCGCCCCTTTTTTTCCCGACCCCGCCATTTCTTTAAAATGCGAACCCCGGAAAGGGGTTTTTCAAGGAAAGAAGGGGGGAAGATTCGTGCGCGTCCCACTCCCCCCGCTGTCCCCTTTTATAAAGTTATAAAAGATGCTTGGGCCCGGGATCTCTGCCGTGTATGGAAGCGTCCTTGAGTTAAACCAAAAAATGAATGGTTCTTAGCTGTCAAAAATGAGAGAGAGAAAAGGAGAGAGAGGTTTGGCGTTAGGGGTATGTGCGGGGGGAGGGTGATGGGAGGGGAGAAAAGCGGTGGGGGGGAAGGGGGGAAGGGGCGGGTTTACCCTTGTAGGGAAACGGGGTGAAAAAGGGTTTTTTGACGGCCCTGAAAGAGAAACAGAGCAAACGCATTTTTTAAAAAAGGTGTGGGGGGGAAAAAATTTGTGCGAAGTGGAAAAGCAAAGCTAAAAAAATTTACATTTTGAGGGTTATATTTTCAGAGTTTTATACGGGGTTCTTTTCACACAGAAAAACGGGGAACCTTCGTGACGTCAACGACAACCCCCGGGGGTTCCCGCGCGCCAAAACCACCTCCGTTTAAAGAGGAGAAAACCCCCCCGGCCCCATCGTCTTCGTCGTCTCCGCGAACCCGCGGAAAAAAGCGGGGGCAACCGCCAGGGCCCTTTACCAGAACCCCTTTGCCGGGGTTGGGGAACCCCCTTTGTCCTTGACCCAAAAAGCGGTCAAACCCAAAGGGCAACACCTCCGGGGGCCGCGAGGCGGGGGCCCCAACTATCGCCCGATGATCACGGGCCCCGGACGGGGCTCCCCGCCCCCCTCCGCCACGCAGATGCTGTGGGAAAAAATTTGAGGACGCAAAAAACAAACCCCCCCGGTTCTTCAGCGCCCTGTCCCACCCCATCGGTTGGGGGAGACCCAAAGGTGGGCACCCGAACCTGCGCGTGCTGGCCAAAGGAAGTGGGGGAGGGCCCAACCCGGGGTGGTCCGCTACTTTCATCATCAGGGGGCGGCGCCAGCTTTCGACCTTGCCCTGGAATTTGGCCCGCGGGGGGGCCTCCGCCTGCAGAAGCCCCCCGGACTAAAGAGCGTCCAGAGCTAAAACCCCCTGGGCGTGGGGCCGAGGGAAACTGGGGTGGAGCGGACCCTCTCCAGCACGGCCCCCGTCGTCGTCTCGTCCCCCGCGTTTAACGATTTTAGGCCGGTTTTTCGGGCGACTCGCCTTACAACGCCTTCGTTTAGGAAGGGATGGGCGGAGGGGCGGGGAGGTTTACCCCAAAGGTCCGGCCGGTTTAGGACTCGGGAAGAAACCCGCCGGGTGGCCTCCCGCTGAGGGCGTGGGCGGGGAAAGGCGGGGCGTGTTCCCCCAAGGTTTAGCTGGCGGCAGGATCACGGGTTTTACGGCCCTGGAGGGAGGCCCCCGCCCCTGTACCTTTGACCAACTCGCCACGGATCCGGGGAGTGGGTTTCTGTGTGTGGGTTTTTTGGTTGGTTTGGGGGTTGGTTTTTTTTTTTGGGGGGGGCTGTTTGGGTGGGGAGTGGGTTTTTGGGGGGAAATTTTGGCGCAATTTTGGTTTTTGTTGGGGTGTGGGGTTTGGGGTTTGTGTGTGTGTTGGGGTGTGTGTGTGTTGTGTATTTTTTGTTGTGGGTTTCTTTTAGTATGTACTATCCCTGTGGGGGTTTTTTCCCGTTTTCCGTTATCTCCTCTCCTTTTTCTCTCCCCCTCTCTCTCTCTCTCTCTCTCTCTCTCTTCTCTCTCTCCCCCCTCTTTTTTCTCCCCTGTCTCCCGGGCTCTGTCTCGCCGGGGTCGCTCTCTCCCCGCCTCCCTCCCTTTATTCTCGCTCTCGCCCTCGCTCCCCTCTTCTCTCTCTCTCTCTCTCTCTCCTTTTCTCTTCCCCTCTCTCTCTCTCCCCCCTCTCTCTCTTTTTTTTTTTTTTTTTTGTGGGGTGTGTGTGCCCCCTTCCCTCCCATTTTACCTCTTTTTTCTTTTCAACGTCCCCTCACCCATTGTCACCTCGTTTCACTCCCCCCCCCCCCTCCCCCCCCCCCCCCCCCCCCCCCCCCCCCCCCCCCCCCCCCCCCCCCCCCCCCCCCCCCCCACACACACCAAAACTCCAACCCTCCATTTTGGGTGGCTCCCCCAAACGTTTCCCCACTATTCCTGTTCCTCTTGGGGCTTTGCAACCCCCCCCCCCCCCCCCCAACCCCCCACCCACCCCCCGGGGCCCACCTCCCCTACCCCCGTCCTCCCCCCCCTCGGCGGTTTGATCTCTGCATCTTAAAATTTTCGCCAGTTCGATTTGTTTCCCCTCAAGTCACACAGCATTGTACCGCCTTTTTACTTAAGGGGTGAGAGTTTTCTCCTGGTGGGGGGGAGTGGGGATTGGGAAATGGGGAGGGGGGGAGGGGGAGGGAAAAAGAGGGGGGAGGTGAGGGGGTGGGATGGGGGGAAGGGATTCGGGGGAGGGTGGTGGGGGAAGGGGTTGGGGGGGGGGGGGGAGGGGAGAACTGGTTTGGGGGATGGGGGCCCCCGGGGGCCCGGGGTGATTTGGGTTTTTTCGTTCGATTTTTGTTTTTGTTTATTTATCGGGGGGTCCCGTTGTTTACCCGGGGTTTCCCTGTTAGGGGGGGTTTGGGGGTCCGGGGACAGGAGAGAGAGAGAGGGCAGAGAGTGGGGGGAGAGAGGGGCCCCACGGCAAACACACACACACACACACACCAAAACACACACACACACAACACACACAACCACCCACACAAGACAGTCAACCACCACCCCACCAATTTTCACTATCGCAAACAAAACAAAAGAAGAGAAGGGGGGGGGGGGGAGAAGAAGGAGAGAAAATCCAACCCCCAAAACCACACAAAACCCCACCCCACACCACAACACACAAACAAAACCAAGTGCACGTGCGAGAGAGAGAGGAGAAGAGGAAAAGAGAGAGAAAAGAGAAAAGAAAAGAGGAGAGAGAGAAAGAGAAGAGAAAGGGGAAAGGTGGGAGAGAGAGAGAGAATCAGTTTGATACTATTATTTTCTTTTGAGTGAAAATTCTTCCTTGCTCTCCTCCTGCCATCGTTCTTTAAACTCCCCGGAAAAATCACGATCTCTGGGCATTGCCCGAGGAGATGGGGAATGTGGCCCCTCATGTGGTATAAATTTTTTTCTTAGCTGAGAGCTTTCCCCAAACGCCGCAAAAAGAAATAGGGGCCCAAATTTTTTTTTTTTTTTTTTTTTTTTTTTTCGTTAAATTGCTGTTTGTTGTTGTGCATTCTTTTAAAAAAACTTGAGTCTGGAAAATTTTATGTATAGGCAAAAAATTTTATTATATAAAAAATAAAAAAATATAGAGGGGAGAAAAGAGAAGAGGGGGGGGGAGATGATTTTTTCTTTCTTAACTTTGATTTTTGCGTTTCGCGCGTGTGTGTTTGGGGTGTGTGTGAAGAGAGAGAAGAGAGAGAGAGAGAGGGGGAGAGAAGGGAAAAGAGGGGGAGAGAGAGAGAGAGAGAGAGAATTTACAAAGGGTTTTAATGTTAAAGGCCCCCAGCCCTGTAAACAAAGTAGCGACTATCCAAACGAGGGGTGATAGAACAAATTAAAATTTTACAATTTAAAATGTTTTTTCCCCTTTCCTCATGCATAAAAAATATCATAGCTACATCACGAATGAATGATTTTTTTCACCACAATAAATTCGGCACTTTTCCTCGGTTTTACCAATTAACCCTTTTAAATTGGGTTTTTTAGCATAATTTTTCTCTAAGTTAAAGCCTTTTGCTTCACATCGAAAAAAAAAATGTAGCTAAACTTCACAAATTTTTTACAAACATTTCATATCCTCAGAAAAAATTTTTTCCTTAGAAGGAAAAAAAAATCAAAAAGGGAAAACCGGGGGGAAAAGGGGGGTTTCTTGAAAAAAAATTTGTTTGG
>JAFLJL010016762.1:17500-37129 GCA_018398815.1 Conus ventricosus
AAAAAATGAAAATAGAAAGAAAAAAAAAAAAACAGAAAGCCTTCTGTTGCGATTGAGTTAGTTTGGGGCCTCTGTCTCTCTGTGTGTCTCTTTCTCTCTTTTTATTTCCCCTGTATCTGTGTCTGTCTCTGTCTCTGTGTGTCTCTTTCTCTCTTTTTATTTCCCCTGTATTCTGTGTCTTTTTTTTATATCTCTGGGTCGGTCTCTGTCTCTGTGTATCTGTCTGTCTGCCTGTCTGTCTGTCTGTCTGTCTGTCTGTCTCTCTCTCTCTCTCTCTCTCCTCTCTCTCTCGTCTCCTCTCTCTCTCTCTCTCTCTCTCTCTCTCTGCTCCCCCTGTTTCTATTAGTTGATGTACACTCCTTGATCAGCTGCTGTCAAGATTGTTAAATCGATCTGAATCGTCGGTTCAAGAAGCTGTACTGGGTCACAGCAGCGCAACCCAGTCCACACAAGAGTGAATAATTCCAACATCGTGTTGCTGCTGCTGCTGCTGCTGCTGCTGCTGCTGCTGATGATGATAAATGATATGATGTTGTGATGATGATGGTGGTGGTGGTGGAGATGGTGGTGGTGGCGGTGGTGGTGGTGAGATGATGGTAATGATAGTGATGATGATGATGATGATGACGATGACGACGACGACGGCGACGACGACGACGACGACGGCGACGACAATGATGATGATGATGATGACGACGACGACGAAGACGACGACGACGACGACAATGATGGTGATGATGACGCAACGACGACGACGACGATGATGATGATGAACGATGATGATGACGATGATGATGATGATGATGATGATGACACAAAAGCATGCGGTACAAGATGTACATGGTGTGGACGCTGAATGCATTGCCTAGTCTAAAAGTAAGGACAAAGTTACAGTCAACAGAGAAAGAAACACATCAGACATCTACCAAGGCGAGACACTTAACTACAGAACTTGTCGAATGACAAAAAGTCGTTATAATGCTTGAATAGTGAAGACAGGTGAGAGAGAAAGAGGACGTTTCAACAAGCAATCCTGTGATTCAACTCCTTTCCGTACAGAACCCCCTTCATCCTCCATGCCATTGAACAAGACGAATGTTGTGCTTACGGAGAGAGGTCTAACAGAAAATCTGTCCTGATAGTGTTCAGCTCTGATTATTTCGTTCTCCAGTTTACCTTGAATAATGGCGTCCTCTGACTGATCGGTTTTTCTGCAGAATGATCAGACTCCTTGTATATAAAAAAACGCACACAGTTCAAATCAGTTGTATTTGTTTGTTTGTTTGTTTGTTTTCGCTGTGAAATTGGGGAAGGTCGGGCGTGCTCTGTTTCACAAAATGTACAAGTCCCAGTATTAGCTCCCAGTAAACTCGCCATAGTCTAACAGGATGACTACACACACACACACACACACACACACACACACACACACACACACACACACACACACACACACACACACACACACCCAGCAAGGTTTCTTTGCGAAATCACGAAATCGTAATTTGTAAATTAGCTCTCGTTCATTCCCCCCTCCCCCCTCCATTTTAAGTTATGTACGACAGCCGATCGCGAAGATTGTTCCACGATTGTAAGCAGGCTACAAAAACCAACATTAAACCAAATGCATCAAAAGAGATTTCATTTGACACTGCAACAACTGAAACGCCAACAACAACTTCAACAAGAACAGCGAAATCGCCAGAACAACCAACAACAAGTATCCCATGCAAGGCGGAGCTGGCAACGAACGAACTGTGAAGTGTGACCATGAAGCCAGTTCCGGCCAGATTCCTGCTCTGGGAAACCCACCTCGCGCGGTCATGGACCAGCACACTCTTCTGCCTTGCACCGCAATCATCGGGGACAGCCAGGCGTGTCCGTTCGGCCAGGTCTGGGGCCAGCAGGATGGCAGGGAACGAAGGGACGGCAAGGCAGAGGCCGGACCCAGTGACCACCCACGGCACCATGAATTCCATGTCACCGTTCTGGTCGTTCTCGGATGCTGGTGTTAAGTTTGGGCAGGGTAGAGACGTGGTGGTGTGGGTGATGTGACTGTGTGTGTGTGTGTGTGTGTGTGTGTGTGTGTGTGTGGTGTGTGTGTGTGTGTGTGTGTGTGTGGATTTTTCATATTGTCAAAGCGTCTCTCAACTTCTTTTTATTACTATGTACACCACCTATGTGTACCAGAGATTCATGTGTGCTTCCACTGAGGAGTGCCATGGCTGATGTTTAGATTAACCGAGGGAGGTAGTCTGATTGACCCCCGATGAGTTCGCCCAGTTGTGTGGCGATCTAAGGAGACCAGAGATTCTTGTGTGCTTCCACTGAGGAGTGCCATGGTTGATGTTTAGATTAACCGAGGAGGTGTCTGATTACCCCCGACTCTCTCTCTCTCTCTCACCTCCCTCCTCCCTCTCGTCTCCTCTCACCGCTCCTCTCTTCCATCTCACATTCTCTCTCTCACTCCCACTCTCACTCATCATCTCTCATCCTCAACACTCCTCTACACTCTCTCTCTCTCTCTCTCTCATATCGCTCTTCAACAAACATATGCATGCATGGATATGGTATGGCGATGTTGTGTTGTGTGTGTGTGTGTGATGTGTGTGTGGTGTGTGTGTGTGTGTGTGTGTGTGTGCGTGTGTGTGTGTGTCTGTCCTGTCCTGTCTGTTTGTCCTGTCTTCCTCGTGTCTGTGGTGCATGAGCGCGCGCAGCTTCCCTGAGCAAAGGAATGACACCTACAACCGACAGATGGACGGACAACTGACACTGACCCTCTAGACTAACAACAAACGCAGTGTTCATCCTCTGACTGCTGTGACTAGGGGCAACGCCTACATCTCACCTCTCTCTCTCTCTCATCTCTCTCTCTACGTCTCACATCGCTCACCTCACCACTCTCACATCACTCATCACCTCCCACACACACAACACACCCACACACACAAAAGGGAGACAACTGATTCCCAGGACGCCATGTTTTTGATATACTTCCTGTTTCGAGAACCCCGCCGTGGTATGAGCGGTTGAAAATGTATGACGAGCGACTACTCTCCTTGCCGCCTCGGTGCCGATTCCTCCCCGAGGTGGACTGCCTCATAATCCATTATTCCTTTCTTCCCTGCTAGACTTTCAATTCCTTTCAGGAGAAATGGAATGGAAACGAAGATGATTACCACACGAGAAAAAAAAATGAAAATAGAAAGAAAAAAAAAAAACAGAAAGCCTTCTGTTGCGATTGAGTTAGGTTTGGGGGCCCTGTCTCTCTGTGATCACTTTTCTCTCTTTTTATTTCCCCCTGTATTCAGTTCTGTCTCAGACTCTGTCCTCTGTGTGTCTCTTTCTCTCTTTTTATTCCCCTGTAATTCTGTTCTTTTTTATATCCTGGTCGGTCTCTGGTCTCTGTGTATCTGTCCTGTCCCTGCCTGTCTGGTCCTGTCTGTCTGGGGGGTTCCTCTCTCTCTCATCTCGCTCTCTCTCGTCCTCTCCCTCCTCTTCCTCTCTCTCATCTCCCTCCCTCCCTCTCCTCTCCTCTCTCTCTCTCTGCTCCCCCTTTAGCTATTATTGATGTACAACTCCTTGATCAAGTGCTGTCCAAGATTGTTTAAATCGATCTGAATCGTCGTTTCAAGAAGCTGACAGGTTGGGTACACAAGCAGCGCAACCCAGTCCACAAAAGAGTGAAATAATTCCCAACATAGTTGTTGCGCTGCTGCTGCTGCTGCTGATGCTGCTGCTGCTCTGCTGCTGCTGATGATGATGATAATGATTATGATGTTGTATGATGATGGTGGTGGTGGTGAATGGTGGTGGGGCGGTGTGGTGGTGATGAATGATGGTAATGATAGTGATGATAGATGAGGAAACGATGACGACGACGAACGCGCGACGACGACGACGACGACGGCGACGACAATGATATTATGGATGATGACGACGAACTTACGAAGACGACGGACGAGACGAACGACAATGAGGGTGAAGATGACGACACGACGACGAACGAGACATGATGAATGATGACCGATGATGAATGACGATGTGATGATGATGATGAAGATGACACAAAAGCAATGCGGTACAAGATGTACATGGTGTGGACGCTGAATGCATTGCTAGTCTAAAAGTAAGGACAAAGTTTACGTCCAACAGAGAAAATAAACACTTCAGACATCTACCAAAGGCGAAGAACACTTAAACTACAGATCTTTGTCGAATGACAAAAAGTCGTATTAATGCTTGAATATTGAAGACAGGGAGAGAGAAAGTGACGTTTCAACAAGCAATCCTGTGATTCAACTCCTTTCCGTACAGAACCCACACCCTTCATTCCTCCATGCCATTGAACAAAGACGAATGTTTGCTTACGTGAGAGGTCTAACAAGAAAATCTGTCCTTATAGTGTTCAGCTCTGATTATTTCGTTCTCCAGTTTTCCTTGAATAATGGGCGTCCCCTCTTACTGATCGGTTTTTTCGGCAGAATGATCAGACTCTCTTGTTATATAAAAATAACGCACACAGTTTCAAATCAGTGTCTTTGTTTTTTGTTTGTTTGTTTCGCTGTGAAATTGGGAAAGGTCGGGCGTGCTCTGTTTTCCCCACAAAATGTACAAGTCCCAGTATTAGCTCCCAGTAATCTCGCCATAGTCCCTAACAGGATACTACAACACACACACACACACACACACACACACACACACACATTCACACACACACACACACACACACACCACAAGGTTTCACTTTGGCGAAATCACGAAATCGTAATTTGTAAATTTAGCTCTCGTTCATTCCCCCACCCCTCCCCCTCCATTTTTAAGTTATTACGACAGCCGATCGCGAAGATTGTTCCCCACGATTGTAAGCAGCTACAAAAACCAACATTAAACCAAATGCATCAGCGCGCGAGACGATTTCCTTTGACACTGCAACAACTGAAACGCGCCAAAACAACTTCAACAAGAACAGGCGAAATCGCCAGAAACACAACCATCCAACGAACAAGTATCCCCATGGCAAGGGGCGGAGAGCTGGCAAACGAACGAACTGTGAAGTGGGACCATGAAGCCAGTTCCGGCCAATTCCTGCTCTGGGAACCACCTCGCGCGGGTCCATGGACCAGCACACACTCTTCTTGCCTTTGCAACCGCAATCATCGGTACATCCCAGGCGTGTCCGTCGGCAAGGTCTGGGCCACCAGCAGGATGGCAGGGAAACGAAGGACGGCAAGGCAGAGGCCGGACCCAGTGACCACCACGGCCCCATGAATTCCATGTCACCGTCTGTCGTGCTCCGGATGCTGTGTTAAAGTTTGGGGCAGGGTAGAGACGAGGTGGTGGTGTGGTGATGTGACGTGTGTGGTGTGTTGTGTGTGTGGGTGGTGTTAACTGGTGTTGTGGGTGTGTGTGAGTTGTGATGTTTCATATTGTCAAAGCGGTCTCTCAACTTCTTTTATTACTACTTTTTGACCCAACCACCTTCGAAACGGAACGAACAGCGCAAGAGCTGTACATTCGTTTGAAGACGAAACCTTTTTTCCATGAACCTTTTTTTGATGAAAGAAAATATGGGCAACAAATGTCCATGGACAGGTGTCCCTCCCCCACCTCCCATAGTGCAACCCGTAGTCGTGTACACTTAACGGAACACCATAAAAAGGAGAGTTTAAGTGATGTGCTGCTGTTTTTTTGATACGAGTGTACCAACGCAACCAGCTCGAGGAGGATGCAGACGCGAGTCACCCACCTCAAAAGGTTTTTTAGTGTCTCCATTATCGTTCTTATTAGTTGTTCGTTTTTTCGTTAACATTTTTTAATCGTAATTTGGACTCTCCACTTCCCCTCTCTGCATTCTCTCAGTCAAAACCGCTAACCAGCCTCGAATCAGAAACAGCACCAAAACTATCAGGAAAAAGCACACTTTCCACTTTTACTTTGAGGCACTTATGGAGTTACATTCCCGGGAAAGGGGTTGAAAGCTTGTTTTAGGCCGCCGAACAGTACCTCGACAGACTGTCACGTCACTGGAAGCAGAAATAGGTGCCCCTCCTAATCCAACCTGGACCTGCGGACAGGAAGACCAGACTGCTGACGTGATTTCCAGAGATCACCCAGTCTCACAGAACGGAAAGAAGCGAAATTAGAGACTGGGCTATTATGCTTCGTCCTCGTTTTCATTTCCATCTCTTTTAGTTGTCAGGAGAATATCATGAGGCTAAGTGAATCGCCCCGAATTTTGTCACTCTTGTATTGGTAAGGAGAGAATTCAGTTGTCCCATCCGATGTTCAGTGCAGGTTTGAATATCTGTTTTTTCATCACTCCCACGATGTCCCCCCTTACCACTCCCAACCAACGCCTCATTCTTTCTGAAGACCTGTGTGTCTGGTCTTTTTTATCGCGAACGTTTACTTGTAACTTGCTTTGAATGGCTGGTACATTCTAAACGACTCACCTCCCTCCCTCCCTCACACACACTCACACAACACACACACACAACACACAACACCACACACAACCACATACACATCTACGAGGCGGCGCACGCAACACACACAAACACACACACACAACACACCACCCACACACACACACACACACAACACACACACACACACACACACCACCACCAAACCACAAACACCAATTCCCACCACAACCCACAAACAACAACGACAAAACCACACTACCCTCTCTCACACACACTCACACACCCACACTACACACACACACAACACACACACACACACACACACAGCACTCTCTCTCCTCGTCTCTCTCCTCCTCTCTCAAACACTACACCACCCCACACACACACACCCACACTACACACCTACACACACAAAACCACACACACACATACACACACCACAAACAACACACAACGACGCGCGCACACACACCACACACCACACACTACACCACAACAACACACAGACACACGCACACATTACACACTAACACAACACACAACTACACACACACACACATACACCAACACGCATGACCCGCAACTCATAGGACTTCAGAACTGAAGTCTTAACGGAAGGGGTCACTTTCACTCCACACCATCAACTCAACACGGCAAAAAACAACGAGCCCTCCCAACCATCCCCTCTAGACCATATCCCTCCCCCCCCCCCCCCCCCTCCCCTCCTCCCTCCCCCCCCCCCCACCCCCCCCCCCCCCCCCCCCATCCATCCCCTCCCCCCCCTCCCCTCCTCCATACCATCCTTTTGTCCCTCCTCCACTCCGTCCCCTCCCTCCCCCCCCCGCCCCCCCCCCCCCCCCCCTCTCTCCCTCTCCCTCTCCTCCCACTCAAGCAAAAGGAGGGGCCCAGCCCTGCGTCCCCTCCGGCCCGTTGAGGGAGGAGGAGTGTAATTGTTGATGTAGGTGCCATTGATTATTATGATGATGCAGTGTACGGTAGGTTTGGCGAGGTGGGTGAGTGCGTGCACTATCGTGCTCTGCCTCGTCTTCTTTCCCTCATGGTCCGCTTCGTCGTCCGGGGGAACCGGCCATCACGGTGCTTGTCAATTGATCTCGCTGAAAGCTTCTTTCTCCCCACCTGCCTGTTCCTCCTTGGATGACTTGAAAGCCTTTTTTTTTTTAACCCCCACACCGCCCTCTCTCTCTCTCTCTCTCTCTCTCCTCTCCCTCTCTCTCTTTGTTTTGGGTGTGTGTGTGTGTGTGTGTGTGGGTGTGTGTGTGTGGTGTGGTTGTGTCGTGCGTGCGTCGTGCGTGCGTGCCTTTACGTGTGTCTCTTCCGATTGTTTGCGAAGGGGAGGGCGGGCAGAATGGTTAATAAGTTTGTTTTTCTTGGCTGGACTTGTTTCTCTTCTCTTTTATCTTTTTACTGATTTTCTCTGTGCCCTGTCGGTCTGTGTGAATCGAATGTCTCTGTCTTTTTTTCTGTCGTCTGTCTGTCTGTCTTCTGTCTCTCTCTCCTTCTGCTCTCCTCTCTCCTCTCTCCATCCCCTCCTTCATCCTCGCTCTCTCTACTCATCTGTTGAAAGGTCCTGTCTGCTGTCTGTCAGGCCTTCCTCTCTCAAGTATTTATGTGGTATACCTGTGCTTTGGTCTGTTGTGTAAAAAACGAGTTGCAGCACAAACCCTCCTGTCAGAGAAGGAGGAGGGGTGGAAACGCAGGAGAAAAGGGAAGAGAGTGAGTCAGACAGACAGACAGCAGGCAGACAGACTGACAGACAAAAAGAAAGGAAAAGAGTACCGGTGCAACAGACAGAGAAAAAGAGAGAACCAGACACAACACACAGACAGACAGACAGCCAAGGCTGGTTTGATAAGCGGGCTCTCTCGTCGTTTTTTTGGGGCAGCCAACTCTGATCTATCCGGGCCTGGCGTGTATGGGCCATTTAATGATAATCCCCTCACCATTCAGCGGCTTAAACCCATTGCACGACCAGCGGCAGACTCGTTTTGTTTTGCTGTGTGAGTGTGTTGGTGTGTGTTGTGTGTGTGTGTGTGTGTGGCCGCGCGCGCGGAGGGGCGGGGGCGCCTATGTGTATTTGTGTTTGTTTTCGGTGTTGTGTATGTGTTGTAAGTGTACCTGTGTGTCATGCATGTGTGGTTGTGGTGTTTGTGTTTGTAGGGTGTGTAGTGTGTGTGTTGTGTGTTGTGTGTGTGTGTGTGGTGGTTGCGCGCGCGCGCGCGCGTGCGTGCGTGCGGTGCAGTAGAACACTAGTCTAGAAAATTGAAAATCCTTTCCCTCCACAGATGCACACGTTTTCTTTCATGCGAGGTTAATTTACGCCCCGTCCGACACCCCAACCTCAAACCACTTACCATCCTTTACTCACTTCGCTGACTGAATACCCCTTCATTTCCCCCCTCCCAACATTTCTCGTCCTCTCTCTCGGCTCTCGCATCCTCGCTCCTCGCCTCTCACGCTCTCTCTCTCACCTTCTCTCTCCTCGCCCTCTCTCTCTCTCCTCTCTCGCTCTCTGACTGTCGTCCTGCTCTCTCTCTCTCTCTCATCTCTCGTCTCTCTCTCTCTCTTCTCTCTCTCATCTCTCTTCCTTCTCTGAATGCCTGTCTCTCCTCTCTGCTCTTCTTCTTATCTTTCTCTCTTCTCTCACTCTCGGCCTTTCTCTCCCTCTCTCTCTCTGCTCCTCCCATCCACTCTCCTCTCACCTTCTACTCCTTCCCTCTTCTCTCCTCTCATCTTCTTTCTTTCCCCCCTCTCTCTCCATTCTCCTCCTCCTCTCTCTCCTCCCCTTTCCTCTCTCCCCTCTCTTTCTCTTTCTCTCTCTCTCTCTCTCTCTCTCTCCCTCATCATTTCGGGTCCGCTTTCTCTCTCTCTTCTCCTCTCGCTCTCGCTCCTCTCTCCTCCTCTCTCTTCTCGCAAGCATTTTTTTTAAAAATATTATCCACGTAGGATTTCAGGGTGGGAAGGGGTTGTGCTGATAGGGGTGAGACCTCAATTTTTATTTCATCTCTTGAGATAAGTGAGGAAGACTCGATGGGGGAGAGAAGTGAATGAGACTCCAGAAGATTGGGGGTCCGGGACCGTTGTTGCGGATATGACTTATGTGATTGGGCCGATATAAGAAAACAGACCCATAGAGGCATGTTGTGTGCGTATGCTCAACTCTTCTTTCTTCTTCTTCACTGTTTTTGTCCCACCCCATTTATTTTTTATATCCGACTTGTCTGTGGTCTGTCTGTCTGGTCTCTTCCTCTCGTCTCTCTCTCTCTCCCATCTCCTCGCCTCTCCATCTCTCCTCTCATCTCACCTCAATTCGCTCCTCCTCTCTCTCAGGACTCCTCTCTTCCCCACTCCTTCCTCCCCTTCTCTCTCTCTCTCCGTCTCTCTCCTCTCCTCTCCTCGTCTCTCTCCTCTCTCTCACACACACAAACACACACACACACCATACACAATTAACACACGACACTCTTTCTCTCTTCTTCTCGCCCTCCCGCCCCTCCTTCCCTGCTTCTGTCCCTGTCTCTGGGTGGGGGCGCACGGTTCTTTCCCCTCCCTCCCCCCCCCCTCTCTCTCTCCCTTTCTGCCTGTTTCTCGCTCTGTGTCTGTCGTCTGTCTCTGTCTCTCTCTCTCTCTCCTCACTCTCTCTCCCTCGTCATCTAGATCTCCCCCACTCTCCCTCCCCTCCTCGCATCACCTCTCTCTCTCTCTCCTCCCTCTCTCTCTCTCTCTCTCCCTTCTCTTCTCTCCCTCTCTTCCCTCCCTCCTACTCCTCTCTCACTCTCTCTCTCCCCCTTCTGTCTCCTTGCAGTGGACAAATGCTCAACTGGAAGGATTGCTGCAATCCTACGCTCCCATTTTCAAGCACTCTGCGCGTGGAAACACACGCACGCACGCACATTCCACATACCCATTACCGTCCTTGTCTCTCCGCACATTCGCCCTCATGACGATTAAATGTCACTTCGGCTCAGGTCAACCAAAAAAAACAAATACACGCAGACGCAGGCGACGCGGCACTGCAAACACACAAACGCACGCGCACGCACACACACACACACACACCACACAACACACGCCAACACACACGACAACACACACACACAAAACAAACAGCACACAACACAAACACACACAACACACACACAAAAAAACACCGCGCACACACCACACCCCACACACAACAAACAACAACACACCCACACACACCCACGACAACAACACAACACACACCCCACATAGGAAGATAGAAGAAGACCTGAATTATAGGATACACAGGGAACAACTGCGTAAAGGAATACATTGCAAATTCTGAAAGACAAGAAATTGTTGTAAGAAATGGAAGTCAAGGGAGAATGGAGATTGAAAGACAGACAGACAGACAGATTTTATACAAACATTTTGGGGGTGGTGTGTAGCCTCTTCGGAGGATTTTTTGTGAGTGTTTATAAAGAGTGCGTATTTGTTTTTTCTATGTGGCCGAAATATTGAGCGTGTGTGATTTGTGTCTCGTTGCATCGTTTTCTTTGTTTGTTTTTATAGAAACATGTTTTAGTTTTTAGGTGACTTTGATTACTCGTATGTGTACACGAAGGAGATTGGTAACATGTACACTGAGTTTTTTGTGTCATTTTGTGAGTTGTGTGTGTGTGTGTGTGTGTGTGTGTGGTGTGTGTGTGTGTTTGTGTGTGTGAGTTGGGTGAAACAATACAAATTGAAATTTACATCGAAATATTGTCACCGCTGCAGGTATTGCTTATAGACACTAATTCTAAACGGTAAAGGACATGATAAGCAAATACGGTCCACCAATGTTTTTTTTTATTGCCAATACGGTCACAAATGTTAAGTAACATTCTGTACAGGCCCAGACCATTTAAATTTAATCAGTTCGTAACCTCGCAGAGGTGGAGACTTGCTATAATATAGAACTAAGGTAACATCACGCGCGCACCGATACTTTGCCAAATCTAACAAATTAAAAACGAATAGGTTTGCCATTATGGGGATTTAAAAAAAAAACAACCAATACATCAAGTAATAGGCGAGCAAGCAATTAAAGGCGGGAAACTAAAAAAAAACAGTCTTTCCCTTGTTTTCAACAGTAACGTATATTTAGATTCAAAAAAAAAAAAACACCCTCCTGGATCGCATTGTAACTCTTCAATTGCTGCTACAAAGTGCATCAAACACAGTAAGTGACATCATGTACATTATGTCTAAAAATGTATACGTCACATCGGCATGCGTCAGTTATTTTTTGATGGACGATGGATGATGAGAGTGATATGATGAATGACAATGGATGATGATGAGGATGATGACGATGATGATGAAAGCACAGTGCTGGAATTGCGTAGGCGCCGTCTTCTGACGGTCCAAGAATAACGGAGCCGGGGCCAAATTGTCCCGGATCGAACGTATATCATTGGGGCAACTTTATTTCCCCCCATGATCTCAAGAGATGGAACTTTTCTTAGGAGGAGAGACGCGTGCAGGTGGCCCCTAGCCTGGCGGCCACTTGGCAGGGTGAGTATGAGCTTAGCATGGCAGCGAAGACACTTCAGCGCTGGCTGCTGTTGTAGGGGGGGGGGGGGGGGGGGGGGGGAGGGGGGGGGGTGGGGGGGGGGGGGGGGGGGTCGGTGGGGGGGGGGGGGGGGGGGTGGGGGGGGGGGGGGGGGGGGGGGGGGGGGGGGGGGGGGGGGGGGGGGGGGGGGGGGGGGGGGGGGGGGGGGGGGGGTGGGGGGGGGGGGGGGGGGGGGGGGGGTGGGGGGTGGGGGGGGGGGGGGGGGGGGGGGGGGGGGGGGGTGGGGGGGGGGGGGGGGGGGGGGGGGAGGGGGGGGGGGGGGGGGGGGGGGGGGGGGGGGGGGGGGGGGGGGGGGGGGGGGGGGGGGGGGGGTGGGGGGGGGGGGGGGGGGGGGGGGGGGGGGGGGGGGGGGGGGGGGGGGGGGGGGGGGGGGGGGGGGGGGGGGGGGGGGGGGGGGGGGGGGGGGGGGGGGGGGGGGGGGGGGGGGGGGGGGGGGGGGGGGGGGGGGGGGGGGGGGGGGGGGGGGGGGGGGGGGGGGGGGGGGGGGGGGGGGGGGGGGGGGGGGGGGGGGGGGGGGGGGGGGGGGGGGGGGGGGGGGGGGGGGGGGGGGGGGGGGGGGGGGGGGGGGGGGGGGGGGGGGGGGGGGGGGGGGGGGGGGGGGGGGGGGGGGGGGGGGGGGGGGGGGGGGGCGCATGGGGCAAAAACAGAGAGAGAGCAGGGAACTTACAATGCGTGTGTCACGGACAAAAAAATGAAACAACCTAACTTGGGGGGCAACAACCTAACTTGGGGGAACAACGCTAACTTGGGGAGTCCGCCAGTCAATTTGTTCGGACCTAAGTCCAAAACAAATACAATTCTAGGCCGTCAGAAAGACGGGCCCATGGGTCGGGTCCGCCAATTAAGAGCTAGCGGAGAGGGCTTCAGGAAGACCTGTACTGGTCCGCTATACGGGCTAAGCAAGCTTTGACCGACGCCTCGATGTCTAGCGAGACGAGTCGGCAGAGGCCGAGCTCAAGCTCATCGAAGCCACTCTTGTGGAACCAACCGTCTTGTTACTTACTACTCCTTTCGTTATCACTGCCACGGACGACGTGGTGTGACCCCAACCCAGCCCTCAGCTGGCCACTTTAAGATGACCATTGTCCCCGCCTTACGCCCACCCCGCGTCAGTGAAGTAGGGCAGAGGTGGGAATGTAATGTGTGGTGGGTGAAATCTAGCAAATCAATTAAAAGACCAAATGAACACGCACAAGAGAGAAGCGTGTAACGGGACTGTCAAGATATGCACGTCCAAGTGGCATTAAGGGAGACAACATCGGGGATCAAGGGTAACAATAACCTGACCAATGGTACTGGCCCATGGACACGGGGTTAGAGCAATAAAGAAAGTATTTGAGTGAGAGAGAGGGAGGGGGAAAAAGAACGAGCAGCCAGAGAGAGAGAGAGGGAGGAGGTTCGGGAGAGTAAGGCTCTGCACTACAGTAAGGCAGGAGGAGTGAGAACGAACAAGAACAGAGGAGATGAGGGAGGTTAAAGGGGTAGTCTCTGCACGAGGACCAAAGGCAGATAGATGAAGAAGGAAGAACGAGGGGAAGAACGAACAGGAGATAGAGGGAGAGCGAGGTTCGGAGTGAGCTCTGCAGAGAGAAGGTCAAGAGAGAGAGATATGAGGGGAGGAGAGCAGAGAACCAAGTGAGGAGATTAGGGCATGAGAAATCTGCTAGAGGAAGGACTGAGGAGAGAAGTGGATAGAAGGTAGAGTTTCTAATTTAATGAAGAAGGAAAATACATAAAAGAAAAAAAGACAAGAAAAGCAACCATGTGTCCATTTGATAAGAGCAGACAAGAAGAGCGAGAGAGAGGTAGAGAGTGCAATGCGTTAAAGCCGGAAGACAGAAAAGGAGAACAGAATCGATGTTGAAATCACTGTTCTACCCTAACAGGGGGTTCGACCTCAACCTTGGCAGGCGTCATTCCGCCAAGCCGCACCACAGACCACGCCAACAGTCTCACCTGGGAATCCAGTGCGCCATCAGACAACACCAGTGCCGCAGTTGTGTCGTGTTGTGAAAGTGACAGTGAAGAACACAAAAGGGAGAAAAGAAAAAAGACAGTGATTCGTGAATAGTAATAGATCACCTGGCCAGGTAAAGTAGAAATCTATCTTATAACCCGGGTTAGTTAATATGTTTTAAAGATAAATGATTTTGTGAAGTTCCAGGAAAGAGAGAAGGTTTTAATTGTGTTTGGATTCTATATGCATTGAAAGTTCATTCTCTATGATCAGAATAAGTAAAGTTATAGACATTGGAACCTAGTGGTTTGATGTGACGAATGCATGATATAGAGAATGAGATTGTAAGCAAGCTGTGAGTGAGTTTGGCTGGTGCGCTAGGTCTCCTATCCTCCACTGACTATACAGAACCGAGGTTGACAATTTATTGGCGGCCTTGCCAGGATAATCTGGCCCATTTATTATAATGTTCAACTTCTCAGAGAGGAAGGCTGGGTGGGGATTCAAGTCTTGTAATCCTAAGACAAGGGGGTTGTCTTTAACTGTAATGTTCCCAAGATAGAGAAAACAAGGCTTTTGGCATTGCTTCCAAGATAGTAAAACGAGTCTTAGGCATTTCAGCCCAGAGTAACTCATATCGGCCAGATTCCTATAATTCGCTCTCTAGTTTGGGTCAGGGCGGAGGCGCTGGGCCGTCCTTATAAAAACTAATTACGGGTTGTCCCACGCAAATAATATCATATCATGAGGATTGTGCTATTACGTCACGCGGTGTCGGTTAACCCAACCAGTTTTGCTGTCCGTATGTTAATAGAAATCTTGTTCAAAAAAAAAAAAAAACAAAGAAAGCGATCCATGGCGGAAGAAAAGAACACCCCTATTTGAACACCTTGTGAGCGTCGCTCGAGATCTAGGTTACTCAGGAGAAATGAGTTTGCGTGCATTTGTTGAGAAACCCACAAAAGAGGAAAGAGATAACGCGCGGAACAGACGAGCCGTGTTTGCCCGTAGAGCGAAAGCAATAGCAGAGCAGGAAAGGACTAAAGCTAAGCGGCACCGGCAGACACAGAAAGCATGAAGCAGGAAACAGAAGAATAAGGGAGGCGCCGGACAAGGAAAGAATGAAGGGAGGGAAACAGAAAGATTAAAGGAGCTAGGGAAACGCAGGAAACGGGAAAGATTAAAGGTTCAATTATGCGAATATACAGACAGGTCATGGAGAGTACAGTACATATAGTCCGATAGGGAGACCAACCGAGGATGGTAGTTCAGTATCAGCAGTGACTCTGTGCGTAAGCTATCCCCCGACGCCTAGTTGCCAAAATTCTCGGAAGGGAACCTATTTCCGATTGATGCATTCATCAGTCGTTATCGAAACGTTTTCAACCAGTCAAGGTTGGCCTCCAGAAGAGTGGTGGTCAGTCATTTTGTCGGCGCTATTGACGGGTAAGTCATTACAAATTTTCCACTGCGGATTTAACCAGCAGACCAACAGTCTTATTTCGGCGCGTGAAGGAATCGCTGATGAAAAGGGAGTTTGACCTCCACAGCGGAGGGGTTCAGAAGAAATTTCGTTCAACTAACATACCAGGCAGTATACGAGCCGTAGCACTCATTTAGGTGGCACGTTTGGGATCACTAAATTTGAGAAATGTTAGAGTTGCGGAGGTACGCAAGAAGGAGTTCACAGACTTGAAAGAGCTAGTTATGAAAGAACAATTTTTGTCAGGGGGGTAGCACTGGAGGTGGCTTCTTAGAGAAAGTTTGCGGCCCCTGAGTTAACCATACATTGCAAGGAAAGAACAGCCAGCGACAGCAGGGGAGTTGTTGAAGTTCGCAGAGGTGTAAGCGAGGCAGCACGTATTGGGCACGAAGGTGCAGGAGCAACCGGTGCTTAGGCCACAGTGCAAGAGTGGCCAGGAGACTGTTGAGGAGTTATCGCTGCCAAGTCAGCAAAAACCCCAGTGGGTGGGGCCAGAAAACGAAGGGCAAAGGGAAATTAGTGTTTCATCTGTCACAAAGACGGGACAAGTGGCGCGGGATTGGACGCCTGAGGATCAGAAGGCAGCAGCCTTGCAAGAGTGGGATAAGGGTCGCAAGGGACACTACCTGCAGTGGAACCACACGGTAATCAGGAACTGAAGAAGGGTGAAGTGGCATCCTCTGCTAGCACTGACCGCAGACCGTGTCCCAGGGGATGACTGGCCCAAACGTAGGCTGAGTGGTTCGTTAACCACGTGGCAGAAGGGTGATTGGCCAGCACGGGTGAAAGTGTTTACTAGACACTGGTTGTT
Source organism: Conus ventricosus (assembly GCA_018398815.1). Classification (NCBI taxonomy): domain Eukaryota; kingdom Metazoa; phylum Mollusca; class Gastropoda; order Neogastropoda; family Conidae; genus Conus; species Conus ventricosus. The sequence goes on from JAFLJL010016762.1 coordinate 33,782, forward strand.
CATGCGGGGTAGTACGAACCACAGCAGGTCGATAAAGGGGGATTTGACAGGGCAAAAATCCCGACCATACTCTAATCGATGGACCAGTGAGGGAGATTTTTCCCGTTAGCAAAGATAGAGTACGGGGGGTACCCCTAATCGTCAGGTAGCGAGTGGTCTGTGATGGTGATGGCGAAAAACCCCTAGTCACGATTTCAGTCATTTGGAAATATTCCGGTGCAAGGGATCCCCAGGGATCCTGAGTTTGTTGACTGCTACAGGGGCAGCAGTTCAGACACGAGCCTGAAGGAGGAACAGGTTTGTGTAAAAACCGTTAGTTGTTCCAGAAGGAAGTCGGCATAAGAGTGTGTCGCTGATGGTTTAGGGCAGCGCAGGAACAAGACCCTTCGCTCGAGAAGTCTTTGGGAGTTGGCAAAAGGTGGAGAAGATGAAGAATGCAGAGACAGACCAAAGACCAAACAGAAGTCAGGAGTCTGCTAGGTTTTATTGGGTTTCTATATCGGGAGTTTGTGTCCCAAAATTTTCTGCAAGCACGGTCCTCTCAGTGATTTTGGTCAAGGCAGGGAACCTGCAGTGTCGAGTGGTCAGACGCTGCTGAGCCAAGCACTACAGATCGGTGTGGAAAGACTGGTTCCCGTCCCATCTGTTGAAAGCTAATCCAGATATGGTCCAAACCAATATTGTTGGGACGGACAATGATGCATCAGGTGTGGATAGGTGCAGTATTGTTTTGCAGGAGCATGAAAGGAGTCGAAGTTTCCTGTGAGATATACGCTCGTCAGGAAGTTGACAAAATGTGGTGAAGAAGGGTACGCAACGGTGGAGAAGGAGAGTTTAGCTGTCGTGTGGGCCGGCAGAATTCCACAAATAACTTGGTAGGGAAAGAGTTCGTGATCGAGACGGATCATTCAACCACTCAAATTCCTGCGAGGAGGCGCAGTTGAAAAACAGCAGAGTGCTGCGTTGGGGCCAATGGCAAACTGCAGCCCACCTGTACCGATGTGCAGTACAATTTCCCCCGGTCGACCAGAATGTCGGAGCTGACTATTTACAGTCGTGTAGCTATCCAAGCTGCAACTCAGAGGAAGTCAGTCATATCCAGGGTGCATTTTTGATACTATGTGTATGGAGTCCAGTTTATCGTTATTGATATGGGTTCATTCTCCAGTTGGCTATGGTCTTCATATTTTTTTTGTGTGAACTTGTTCAAATTTTCCTTTGTGAACTTGGTTTCATTGTGGAGGAGTGACAGCTTGTGCAAACAGTCCCTTTGTAGTGGAGCATTATTTGCAATAAGTGAGGATGGAGATTCCTCAGTGAAGTGTCCCATGGCACGTGATCATATTATATTGTGCTTTTCATATGAATTGTGGAAGAGCAGATAAGGCAAATCCGCAGGTAGGGGAATCGCATAAGTGCGCACCAGAAGGTCGTTATAAAATGGAGTTGAAATAACGCAAGAGCGCACGACATGATAACTCATTGGAGTTGGTATTCACTAATTGAAGTATGTTTATAAATTTATAAACCGTTGGTTGTAAAGTAGTTTCAAACTTTGCGCGGTAGCGGTGTTTCAGCAATTCGGTTGTTGTCTTGTTTTTTGTACCGTTGTTTCTGAGACACTGCGGAGCATGGTCTCTTTGCAAGGGGGGAATTGTCACGACAAAAAAATGAAACAACCTAACTTGGGGGAAACAACCTAACGGGTTGGGGGGAACAACTAATTGGGGAGGTCGACCAGTCAATTTGTTCGGACCTATGTCCAAACTCAAAGCATTCTAGGCGTCAGGAAAGACGGGCCCATGGGTTCGGGTCCGGCCATTAAGCTTACGGAGAGGCTTCAGGAAGACCGGTCTGTCCGGCTATACGGGCTAAGCAGCTTTGACCGACGCCCTCGATTCTACGAGACGAGGTCGCAGAGCCGAGCTCCCGCTCATCTAGCCAATCCTGTGGAACCAACGTCATTTGTTTACTCGACCGTCGTGGTGGCCTAACCCAGACTCAGCTGGCCAATTTAGATTGACCAGTGTCCACCACTTAAGCCACACCGCGCCAGTGATGTAGGGAAGGAGGGGGAAGGTAGTGTGTGGTGGGTGAAATCTAAGCTAATCAATTAAATTACCAATTGACTCACCACGAAGAGTAAGGCGTGTAGACGGGACTGGCGAATGATTTGAACGTCCAATGGAATTAGAGGAGACAACTTCGGGGATCAAGTAAAAATATGACCATGGTACTGGCCCTTGACACGGGGTTAGAGCCTAAGAAAAAAGGAATGTGTGGTGAGAGAGAGGGAGGGGGCAAAAAGACGAACAGACAGAGAGAGAGAGAGGGAGGAGTTTCGGGAGAGTAGGCTCTCGCTACAGGAAGGCAGGAGATGATAACGAACAGAGACAGAGAATTGAGGAGGTTTAGGTGGTAAAAGTCACTGCCAGGGAAAAGCAGATAGAGAAGAGAGGAAGTAACGAGGGGAAGAAAACAACCGAGCGAGAGGGAGAGAGAAGGTTCGGAGTGATGCACTCTGCAGAGAGAAGGGCAGAAAGAGAGAGAAGGAGGGATGAGAGAAGAGAACCAAGTTTTGAGAAGATTAGCATGAGAATAGTCTGGCAGAGGAAGGACTGAGGAGAGATGTGGAGAGAGAGGGAGAGTTGCTAATTTATGAAGAAAAAAAAAGAAAAAGAAAGAAAAAGAAAAGAAAAGCAACCATTCCCGATTTGATAAGAGCATACTAGAAGAGAGAGAGTAGATGGAGAGAGTGATATGCTTAATGCAGTAAGAAAGCAAGGAGAACAGATCGATGTTGATAGTCACTGTTCTAAAACCCTAACCGGGTTCGAACCTCATACCTGGCAGCGTCACTTCGCCAAAGCAGAACCACAGACCAACGCCAACAGTCTCACCTGACCAAGGCGCCATCCGACCACCAACCAGTGCCGGCAGTTTGTGTCGTGTTGGAAAGTGACAGTGAATAGAAAAAAAAAGGAAAAGACAAAGACAGTGATTCGTGAATAGTTAAGAAGCACCTGGCCAGGTAAAGTAGAAATCTATTTATACCCGGGTTAGTTAATGATTTTTTAGATAAATGATTTTGTGAAGTTCAAGGAAAAGAGAATGTTTTTTAATTTTGTTTTGATTCGTAATATGCATTGATGTACTTTCTAATGATCATGTATAGTAAGTAATAGACGTTACTATGGTTCTGATGTGCGAAATGCATGATATAGTGAATGGAGATTGTAAGCAGCTGTGAGTGTGTTTGGGCTGTGCGCTAGTCCTTCGCGTCCACTGACATTACACCGAGGTTGACAGCCGTCTGGATGCTTGTTTTGCAAAGTGTGTTTTATTTTT
>JAFLJL010016763.1:12500-17500 GCA_018398815.1 Conus ventricosus
AAAGTTGAACAATTTTAAGTGGAAGAACTTAGAATATACTATAGAGTACATTAGAATTGCTACTAGTTCTGCTTGTTAAAATCGACAGTACTAGCCCAAGATATACAATTTCTCCACTTTTAAGTGGTATGATATAAAAAGCTGCCCAGAGTTACGATCATCTAGTACTGAACTCATCCTAAGAACTATCAAGGATTCTTTTAAACACATTTTCCAAAGACAATTTACATCGCTTTTAAGAAGGTTTGGAGAATCGTTTTTTAACTTAGAACAGTGTAATTTGTAATCCAAATTTAGCTTTTATTTGTTCCCATTGGGATGGGTCTCATAGAAGGGGCTCGAAGCGATTTTAGTTTGATTTAGTTGATTCGTTTCAATAGAGTGAATAGCTGTCCTGAATTGGATAAAGTTGATTTTATGCTTCTAGCATCTTTTGCAAAGTCTGTTTTCTATTTAATGATACTTCTATAGCACAAAAAGTATTTTGTTTGAAAGAGTTCTTAAACAAATTTTAATGCAGACGCTTTTTCGAAACTCATTGAGAGCAAAACTCCTATTTCATGGTATGTTCCCAGTTACATTCATGGATATGGAACTACCAAGTCCAGTTTTATACGTTTTGCAGTCTATACTTGTTAATTTATAAATATATGTTTGTTGGGGCGCTAAAGAATACTCTTGGGCGTAGATAATCTTGACCGCACAAGCCCAAGAAGATAGTAATGTCAGCTATCTTGTCTTGTCCCCACTTTTGTTTTGTATGATTTTTAAAAAGTTAAAACTTTTCCTCGCTTATATTCAAAATGTATTCAATAAGGTGAGTTCCATGAAAGCTTTTTGAAGTTAATAAACTCCTAGAAATTTTACAGAACTAGCGTATTGTAGTAGTGACCTCTTCAGAGTATATTGAGGAAGTTTCTCAGGGTCATCCCGAGTTCAAAAGCATTAAATCGTTTTTTCTGCTGAAATTGAAAGTCCATTGTGTGTGGTGTGGTGTTGGTGTGTGTGTGTGTGTGTGTGTGTGGGTGTGTGTGTGTGGTGTGTGTGAGTGAGTGTGTGTGTGTGTGTGTGTGTGTGTGTGCGTGCGTTCCGTGTGTGTGCGTGTGTTGGTGTGTGTGTGTGTGGTGTGTGTGTGTGTGTTTGTGTGTGTGTGTGTGTGTTTGTGTGGGTGTGAGTGGTGTGTGTGTGTGTGTGTTGTGGTTGTGAGTATACACTGTGCGTGTGTAGTGAGAGATTGTGATGGTGTAAATGTGGGTGAATATCTTTACCTAAGTCATAAAAGAAAACATAAAACAAAATACCAACAACTAACTAAATCAATTATAGTCAAAACAGCATGAAAGTTTAAACAAAAAATCCTTTGCATCCCCTCATCACTTCGTCCCCCCCCCCCCCCCACTCCCCCCCACCCCCGCATACTCCCCGCCGTATTTTATTCACCCTTACTCCCCTTCCTTTCCCTTCCCGCAGATAGAGTTAATAAAAAAACATAAGTATTTTCCAATAGGGGGGCGTTCTAAGTATACAAGCGAATCGCATGTTAAAGCTGATAATTCAAAAATAGCCCTCGCAGTATTTTGTTACAATACTTGAAATTATGTTTTTTCATTTCAATGCATGAAAACAATAATTATGATCTGGAGCAATTTTGATTTCTCCCCTATGCAACCATGTTTTAATATTTTATATTTTTTATACAAATTTATGTTTTAAATGCATTAATTTCCACCTGTTACAAAAATGAAGGTCATTTCCTATTGAAGTGAAAATTCTCTTTGATTCTTTTAATATCAACTGTTCTTTATTGACTTTGATCACCATACTAATTCACATCTTTCCAGACAAAGCGACTTTACCAAGTTACACTGTATCATGTACTGATAAGGGAAAAACAAACAATTCTGAATCAAAACTATTTTGGGCTTTTCCAACGTTTAGCTCCCTGTCTACTTTTTCATTATGATGATAAGAACAATGTGAAGGAATCCAACAAAAAACTACATGGTTCCTCATACAATTAGCATGTGTATCTTATCACAACTTTATCTCTACTAGATCATTTCAGAGATCACTTGTGTGCAATTGGATTAAAACTTTTAATGCCTGAAGAACTGATTTAGAATCAACACAGACAGATTTGAAAATTGTTTTTGGAAAGTTTACAAAGGCAGTTTAAAGCCAGGAGTATCGCTGTTAATTCTGCAGTAAAATATCGATTTTGTTACTTCCGATATAAAACAATTTCTCTACTCTTAAGTCTGGTATTAAGAATGCACAACCCTATTTTTTATCAATGCAAGGAACCGTCTTGTATCTATTCAAATAATTTGAATAGTTCTTTTCATCATGACATTTCTATAGCATGCCACATAATTTATGTTTTCATCTGTGTGTGTGGTGTGTGTGTGTGTGTGGGTGTGTTGTGTGTGTGTGTGTGTGTGTGTTGTGTGTGTGTGGTTTAGTGGTAGCACTTCAATTTTACCTCTTCTCACAAAAGTATGTCATTTGAGAGAGAGAGAGAGAGGAGAGAGAGAGAGAGAGAAGAGAGAGAGAGAGAGAGAGAGAGAGAAGAAAGAGAGAAGAGAGAGAGTGATAGAGAGAGAGAGAGAGAGAGAGAGAGAGAGAGAGAGAGAGAGAGAATTACCCTCGGTTTCACAAAGTCCTTAATGTTGCTTGTATATATTCGGTGAATAAAGATGAGAGAGAGAAGAGAGAGAGAAGAGGAGAGAGAGAAGAGAAGAGTGAGGGAGAGAGAGAGAGAGAGAGAGAGAGAGAGAGAGAAATTACCCCGGTTCACAAAGTCTTTATGATCTTAACATGAGAAAAACCAAAATGCAAGCTGAAATGAGTATCATTTTTGTTGATTTAAAAAAACAAGGAATTACAAGTTGGAATGAGCATGTCTTCTTTGCTGACATTAGAAAAAAAAAAAAAGAAATATGATCTAGAACGGGCTACAAAGAGAGTACATTTCGTTGAAATTGGAAAAGAGAGAGAATTACAAGTCAGAATGTTGTTTTACATTTTATTGACCATTAGAAAAGCGGAATGACAACAAACAGGAAATTAGTATTCATTTTGTTGACTTTCGAAAAGTAAGAACACAGTTTCCATTTCAGTTCAAGGTTTATTTAATGTCTATACTGACGTAAGCATCGTGCCGATGATATTAGAATACAATTTAAAAAAAAAACACCTCCACCTTAACTTCACGTCAGCCATGAGTACTTTTCAACCCACATCTGATATATCATATTGACATGATGTAATACCCTAGCGGTACACAAAAATTGTTTGATCTTTATAAAAATTTTGCAACCTGCCTGTTACTGCGAAATAACATGGCAATTTCAGCAACAAATTAACCATATAAGACAGTAGTGACATTATCAATGTTAACATCTGAATACCTTTCTCCTCATAGAGTGGGTTCAACACTGAGCATTCAAACAAAAGAGATGTACAAGAAATGTTTATCTCTCATACACAAAATACCATAGAATAATTTAGTGTTCCAAGCATTCAACTTAATTTAATGAATTAATTCTAACAATGTGCTTGGTCAACGTTTTTTCTTCTACATACGAACGTCGTTTAACGTCGCACGTCGTATTTCTTTATTTTTATGGTGTTTTTTTTTCGTTCAACGTTTTTTTTGTACGTACTCGTTTACGTGACGTTTCGGAAAGCAGCATTTTTTTTAACTAGAATTCTGCCTTATGCATACATTTTTCCATAATTTGGGATTAATTCACAAGATGATAGATCTAATAAGAACACAACAAGCTGAAATATGTACAGATTTTGATGGCAATAAAAAGTCAAGAAAGTACATCAGGTGGAGTGTAGATACACAGAAGGCGAGTGTAGATACACATAAGGTGAGTTGTAGTACACATAAGGCGGAGTTAAGATACACATAAGGCGGAGGTGTAGATACACATACTAGCGAGTGTAGATACCATAAGTTGAGTGTAGATACACATAAGGTGGAGTGTAAAGATCACACAGAAGGCGGAGTGTAGATACACATAGCGGAGTGTATACACATAAGGCTGAGTGTAGATACACATAAGCGAGTGGAGATACACATAATGCCGGAGTGTAGATACACATAAGGCGGAGTGAATACACATAAGGCTGAGTGTAGATACATTTCCATTACAATTAACACACTAGGTTGACACAGGGCTGATTGTGTAAATACAATCTGAGGATGTATGAAAGCCGAGAATGTCAACTACCTGGAAATATATCAACGTTTGATGCCACTCAGAAAAGCTGAACTGCGACAAAGCTGAAATGTGCATAAAAGACAGAATCCTCGAGAAAGACAACATAGTTGAAATGGTATTCGTGTGTGGAAAATGTAGTAGAGATCTCAGAAATAACACCATAAGTTCAAATGTGCATTACTAATGTTAACATGTTGTAGAATCTCCAGAAATGCAACATGTTTTAAATGGTATACAATGTGGTGAACATGTGAAAAACGAGAATCACAATAACCTGGTATATTATACATCTTGATGACATCAGAAAACCGAAAATTCCGATACGCTGGAATATACAATGCATTTTCATGACGTAAAAAAACGAGCATTACAACACCCTGGAATATGCAATCATTTCGGGGATGACACCTGGAAAAGCGAAAAACCACAGCTAACCGGAATGTCGACACTACATTTCGATAGCACATAGAAAAACGAGATTTACACTGGCCTAGAATGGTATGTACACTTTGATGGTATTAGAAATGAGCAAAAATCCAAACAAGCTGAATGTGTACACAATTTGTCGTCTTCTTAAACAAAGAATATAGCGATCAAGAATAATATATATATATATAAATATATCTATATATATATATAAATATATATATATATTATATATATAATATATAAATAATATATATATAAATTTCAGATGACATAAGAAAGAGAAAATACAACGCTGAAGAACATTGTCTATTTTGGTGCCATGATTGAAAGGAAGAA
>JAFLJL010016763.1:22500-45000 GCA_018398815.1 Conus ventricosus
ACACACGACACACACACACCACACGACACACACGACACACAAATGCACATAAAAAAATAAATAATAAATATATATATACATATATATAATATATATAATATATATATAGATAGAGAGAGAGAGATAGAGAGAGAGAGAGAGAGAGAGAGAGAGAGAGAGAGAGAGAGAGACAGACAGACGACAGACAGTCAGACAGACAGGCAGCAGACAGACAAAGAGAAAGCAGTCATATCAGTGTACTTTCTAAGCTAAAGAGAGAGAAGAGAGAGAGAGAATGAGAGAGAGAGAGAGAGAGAGAGAAGAGAAGACATACATCTATCTATCTTTCCCTGACTCCCACTGTCACATCTGTTACAAAAGCAAAGAAAAAGAAAGAAACAAAAACGTTAGCTAACCTGCTTTCCTACGCGACATCTTCGTTCCCCCCACTCCGCACCACCTCCCCCCCCCCCGCCCCCCCCCTATCCCCCCCTCACCGTCCCTCACATCTCTTCTTTCTCTCGTCACCCACCTCCCCCTCCCCCTCCTCCTCTCTCTCTCTCCTCGCTCTCCATCCTCTTCCTCGATCACGTCAGCCTCTCCTCTCACTCTCTCTCTCTCCTCTCTCTCTCTTCCGTAACCACTAAGCTTAACACCGTTCAAATGCCGTTTTGGGCCAACAAAATCCTCATTTCTTTTCTCTGCTGCGAATACTTTACCCATACTTCTCAACGCCATGATTGCGGCCTGGCTGCTTCAGCCCAACTTCTGACCACTTTCATTGAAGTACCTGTTGAATCACGGGTCGTCCTTCATGTCCGCCAGACCTTCCATTGCTTGGAACGGGCTGGCTGACGGATTATGTTTAAGTGAAGGTGAGTGGGTGGGGTGTGGTGGTGAATCGCAGGAAAGGAATTTAGAAAATCAAATCAGTATGTGTGCAGGTCAATTTCCCATGAACATCTCTGTCTGTCTGCCTGTCTATTCTTGTGTTGCCTGTCTGTCTGCCTATCTGCGTGTCTGATTTCTTTCTCGCTTCTCTCTCCTCTCCTCTGTCTCTCTCTTCTCTCTCTTTCTCTCTCTCTCTCCACACTCTCTCTGTGTATGTGTATCTCTCTCTCTCTCTCTCTCTCTCTCTCTCTCTCTTTTCTCTCTCTCCTCTCCTCTCTCTCTCCTCTCCTCTCTCTCTCTCTCTCTCTCTCTCTCACACTCTCTCTGTGTATGTGTATCTCTCGGAGGAGGATTCACTTTGCCCATAAATGGGCATTAAACATGCTGTCAAGTTCGTTCTTCTTTGCATAGGCCACAGTTTCTTTGAGGGCCATTTACGTACGATAATGAAGTATTATTCTAATAATGTACAACATTAGGAATTTAACAGAAACAACACAGACACAGATACGCACGCACGCAACGCACATGGACACACACACACACACACACACAACACACACACACACACACACACACACACACACCACACACACACACACAACCACACGCATACATGCACACCTTGCGCGCGCCCGCGCACACACACACACACACACCACCACACACACACACACACACACACACACACACACACACACACACACACACACACACACACACACACACACACACACACACCACACACACACACACACACACACACACACACCGTACACACACACACACACACACACACACACACACACACAACACAAACACACACACCACACACACACACACACACACACACACACACACACACACATGCGTTTCCCTTTTTAGGATTTTTTTTTCATTATGTCCCCCCCCCCCCCCCCCTCCAAATTCATTCACCAATACAACATTTAAAAAAAAATCCATTTTTTTACAGCCTCCAGCCTCCACCCCCACCCCTACCCCTACCATCCTCTTTATCCATCCACTCTTTCGTCCCCGTTTCTGTCGCTCTCTCTTTTTTTTAATTTCTTTTCATTCGTTCCTTTTCTTTCTCTCTTTTTGTCTTTCTGTGGGTCATTGTTTTATTTCTTTTTTTTCCTTCTTTTCTTGAGCTTTTTCTTTCCTTTTTGTTTTGGAGGTGGGGGGGGGTGGGGATGGAGGGGGGGGTGGGGGGGGGGGGGGGGGGGGAGGGGAGGGGCTGGAGGGAGGAGGGGTGGTGACAGTTTTGACTCTGACTCAACACCTTGGTATGTGCTGTTCTTTCCCGTACAATTACTCAGGTATGTCCCACAAAAGACGCGGCAACAATGACTCCTGCGTTTGGAGTCACACACACACACACACACACACACACCACACACACACACACACACACACACACACTGAGATACACGCACGCGCACACACACACACCACACACACACACACACACACACACACACACTACTTACCCTTCTCTCTTTCTATCTCTCTCTCTCTCTCCTCTCCCCTCTCCCTCCCCTCTCTCTTTCTCCTCTCTCTCTCTCTCTCTCTCTCTCTCTCTCTCACACACACACACACACACACACACACACACACACACACACACACACCACCACCACCCACCACCACCACCACCACCACCAACGACGACTAAAAAAACAACAACAACACAATAACAACAACAACAAACAACACAACAACAACAACAACACAACAACAACAACAACACCTGCCAGACAGGCGTAACACTTTTCGCAGCAGATTTGACATACGCACCCCTGCCTGTCTCCTTTGGACATGGGCCCACCGAAGGTTACTTCCCCTGCCTCTTCATCGAAGGTTACTTCCCCTGCCTCTTCACCGCACAGAAGAAGAACAGTCAGACGCAGTTCCAGTTGTCTGTTGCAAGGCCTGACTGCATATGTATGCAGCCCAGCTAACCGGGGTCTCTGCTGACATCTTCAGAACATCCCTTCAAATGTGTGCAGTCCCACACTGCTTCAGAAAGCAGTTGCTATCCCTGTACAAAATGAAACTCAGCGTGCCTGTTCTGATGATCGTCCTTGAGCTTCAGAATCAGTCGCCCTGAAAATACCTGACCGTTTGGTCAGTGGATTCTGAACACACGTGTACACCCCCCCCCCCCACCCCCCCCCCCATCGTTTGATTCATTTCAGTTTGCTCTCAGAGCCCGCAGGTCTATCGAAGATGCAGTCAGCGTAGGTCTTTGTCATATTGTAAGCCGTCTTGAGAATCCTCACTCTTACTGGCATTAGGATCCTGTTAATCGACCACAGTTCAGCATTGGATAGATATGTTTTATTCAACATTGTACCTGAAATTGAATCGACACTCGATCCCTGACTCAGTCTGCGTGTGTTCTTTGACTTTCTTAAGTATAGAGCGCAGATGGTGAAGGTTGGTGGTCAGTTCTTCTCCTCTTGTACCCTTAACACTGGTGCCCCTCAAGGATGTTACTATTGCCGGCATTGTATTCCTTGTTCACCCATGACTGTATACATCACCATGAATCTAATGTTAAGGTAAAATTTCCACTCTGGAATGGCTGATCACGAAAGGTGACGAGTCTAAATATAGACATGATATTTTTCAATTTGTCTCTTGATGTGATTATAGGAAACCTTGGAATTCAATGTAGTGAAAATAATAGACATGATTCTTGAGTTCCAGAAAGGCAAAGACGGCTTCCCCGTCTCTAACCATCCAAGACAAAACAAGAGGAGATCATAAGCGAATTCAAATTTCTAGACTAATCATTTCCAATGATTTGAAATGGGAGAAAACCTTGAGAAAATTTGTCTAGAAAATCCAAAAGCGTCTGCACTTTCTTTGGCGCTTAAAAAAAAAATCGGCGTCAACAGCAAAATTCTGGCCCAGTTCTACAGGGATATGTTGAAAGTGTGTTGACATTCACCATCGTCATCTGGTATGGGTCTATCTCAAAGCAGAAACCATAGCCGGTTCCAGGGATTGTGAAAACGGGCCACCAAGATCATTGAAGTCGACTTACGGTTTCTGGATGAAATCTGTAGAAAGGGTTTCTAGAAAAAGGCAGTCGGTCACAAAAGATGCAGCATACCCAGCTGTCGGATATTTTGAGACGCTTCAGTCAGATGGACACTGCAGAGGAATGTGAACAAAAAAAACAATGTCTTTCCTAGAGCAGTCAACGCTTTGTCTTCCATACCACTGTGATAACGGTGCTTCCAGAGCAGTAACGCTTGTCTCCAATACCACTGTGTATACGTGTCTTTCCTAGTGCAGTCAATTGCTTGTCTTCCAATACCATGTGATTACAGTGTCTTTCTAGAGCAGTCAATGCTTTGTCTTCCAATACATATCCAAATAAGTGCGTACAGAAGGATAAGTCATTGCAAATTGCAGTTGTTCTGTATGACAGACTCCTCAGTCATGGCAATTGCAGTTGTTTTTGTATGACAGACTCCTCAGTCATTGGCAAATTGCAGTTGTTTTTGTATGACAGACTCCTCAGTCATTGGCAAATTGCAGTTGTTTTTGTATGACAGACTCCTCAGTCATTGGCAAATTGCAGTTGTTCTGTATGACAGACTCCTCAGTCATTGGCAAATTGCAGTTGTTCTGTATGGCATTTTCATTTGTTTCTAGTCAACAAGTGTGTGTGTGTGTGTGTGTGTGTGTGTGTGTGTTGTGTGTGGGGTGTGTGTGTGGTGTGTGTGTGTGTGTGTGTGTGAGAGAACTAACTATGTGTTTTGTGTGTATGTGTGTCTGAAAAACACTTATATCCTCCCAGAAAAAACAGTTCCCTTCCGGTGGAAAACATGGAATTATCTGGGGACCCCTCCTCCCCCCGACACACTCATCTCTGCCCCCCCCCCCCCCCCTCCTCCTCGCAAAATCACTTAATTATCCTGGAAAAACAGTTCTCTCTCAATGAAAACCGGCAAAGAGAGCTAATGATGCCCGAGAAATAGTTCTTCTGCAGTGAAAATTGTTAATACCTTCAAGAATGCGCTCTTTCTCGGTCCAAAACAGCAAATTATAGAAGGAAACAGCCCCCCCCTCCATTCCCCTTCCGCTGATAACCGCTAATTATCACGTGAGAACCGCTATTTTCCACAGAAAAGAGGTAATTTCCTTTGGAAAAAAAAATCTTATTTTCCTGAGGAAACTGCCAATTTTCCCGGGAAAACAGATGGGGATTTTTTTTAAAATCTCCCGAGAAAACAGCTTAACATCTGCGAAAAAGTACTACCCCTGGAAACACCTCTTCATGGCAGGAAGCTGACTGTTTTCAGGCACTCATTTTGCCGATAAAAGAGCTGCAGATCCCAGCAAAATACATGTTTTCACGCAGAAACTAAATATTTTATACGTGGGGAAAAAAAAATCCAGCGACGATTAGTAGCTTTTTTTTTTTTTTTTGCCCCACAGATAACATACCCGTTTTGCTGGAATAATACCCCAGGAGATCTCATTCATAGAGAAACTTCAGTGTCAACTGCGCACTCTCTCCAACTCCCGCGGCTACGGCTTAAAAAAAAAAAAAAAAAAAAGAAAAAGGAAAAAAAAAAGTCTTTTCGAGTGCAGCTTTTGAATGGGGCGTTTGTCCCGAGCGTCAAGAAAAAAGACCAGCCGGCGTTGGACGGAGAGGGAAGGGGGGGGGGGGTGGGGTGGGGGGTGGGGGTAGGGGGGTGTCAGGGGAGGGTTGTGGTTGGTGTGTGTTGGGGGGTGGTGATAGGGGGGGGGGGGGTGGGGGGGGGGGGGGGGGGGGGGGGGGGGGGGGGGGGGGGGGGGGGGGGGGGGGTGAGAGTGGAGATGAAAGGACGGAGACAGGAAAAGGGAGGGGGAGGGTAGGGGGGGTGGGGGAGGGACAAAAAGGGGACGGGTGGGCTGATGGGGGAGTAGTCGGGGGGGGGGAAAGGGCTGGTTTTCATTCAGAGATCCTTATAAAATGAGCGACCTACACGTAACCGTATTTGCGCACCGGGTTGCGGGTTCCCTGGGGGTTATGGGGGACGATGGGGAAAGTAGGAGGTTTTCAAAGGGGTTTTTTTGTTGTTGTTGTTGTTGGTTTTTTTTTTAACCCGGGAAAAAACATTTTTTTCCCTGAAAATGCTACTATCACCAGAGCCCGAAACTAAATGATGATCCCCGTGAAAATAGGTATTTCCCATGGGGGAAAAGTTTATTTTGCACACACCACACACACCAACACACAACCAAACACACACACACACAACACACCACACCACACACACCACATACACCACAGAGCTGCGAAGGAACAACCATTTTTCTGCGAAAAAAGTGATAAGTAGGGGGGGGAAAGGGGGGGGCGGGGGGGGGGGGGGGGGGGTGGATTTTCACCGAAAACAGGAAATGATCGCCAGAAGGGATGGGGGGGGGGGGGGGGTAATCATTTCGAGAGAAAATTATTTCACCAGGCAAAAGGGCACGAAAAGGGAATTTCCCCCCCTAATTAGCTTTCCCTAAGTGGGGGGAAAAAACCCTTTTTCCCCCCGGGAAAGTTTAGCTACTGTTTCAGGGGAAATAGCTGTTTTTTGAGAGAAAAAGCCCATTTCCTTAAAAAACATAACCCTTTTCTTGGAAGTAAACTGTTTTTCCCCTTTTTAGGATAATTTTTTTTTTTCGGGGAAAAAAAAAGTTTCTCTGAAAATCAGCTATTTTTAATTGTTCAGCACATAATCGCTATTTTCTTTGGGGGAAATTTTGCGTTCCCTTTTGGGTGATTACCCGTTTTTTTTTTTTTTTTTTTTTCCCTTCTGTTTTGAAAAACTACTCTTACTTCGGGTGATTCGCTGCATCCACCCCCACCACCACCACCTCCACCATAAACCAACCACCTTCCGGAAAATATTTCTCCATGAAAATTGGCTTTTTCCCCAAGAAAACACAACCGTTCTCCTAGGAAAATTCAGCTTTTTGTCTATTCTGTCTTTGTGTCTGTCTTTGTGTCTGTTATCTATCTTTTGTCTAATCTCTGTGTGTCTGTCTGTCTGTCTGTCTGTCTGTCTGTTCGTCTCTCTTTCTGTTTCAACCTGCTTTAGGCCTAATTTGGTCTGTGGGGTTGTTGTGTGTGTGTGTGTGTGTGTGGTGTGTGGGTGTGTGTGTGTGTGTGTGTGTGTGTGTGTGTGTGTGTGTGTGTGTGGTTTCTCTCTTTGTATTGACTGACTTCTTATGTGTCTCAACTTCATTATCTTTCACGTAGTATTTATGATTAGTGTTGTTCCTTTTTTTGATTATTGTCATTATAGGGAACTTTCCCTTTTTCGCTCACATCCCTGATGTGACCTGAATGAAGATGTCGACATGTTTCATTACTTCAGTGAACTTTGTGTTACCATGACATCTCTTTATATCAGTGAACTTTGTATTACCAGACATCTCTTTATATCAGTGAACTTTTTATTACACGACATCTCTTTAAAATCAGTGAACTTTGTTTACCACGAACTCTTTATATCTGTTAAATTTGTATTACCATGAATCTCTCTGTTTCAGTTAACTTTGTATTATCACATCTCTTTATTCAGTGAACTTTGTATTACCACGACATCTCTTTATATCTGTTAAATTTGTTATTACAACCACATCTCTCTGTTTTAGTTAACTTTGTTTTTATCACATCTCTTTAATATCAGTTAACTTTGTATTACCACGACATCTCTTATATCATTAACTTTGTATTACCATGACATCTCTTTATATCAGTTTAACTTTGTATTACCATGACATTCTTTATATCAGTTAACTTTGTATTACCATGAATCTCTTTATATCAGTTAACTTTGTATTACCATGACATCCTTTATATCAGTTAACTTTGTATTACCATGACATCTCTTTATATCAGTTAACTTTGTATTACCATGACATCTCTTTATATCAGTTAACTTTTTTAATTTACCATGGCATCTCTTTTATATCAGTTAACTTTGTATTACCATGACATCTCTTTATATCAGTTAAAATTTGTATTACCATGACATTCTTTATATCAGTTAACTTTCTATTACCATGGCATCTCTTTATATCAGTTAACTTTTTTATTACACGACATCTCTTTATATCAGTTAACTGTCTATTACCACATCTCGTGATATCAGTTAACTTTGTATTACCATGACATCTCTTTATATCAATCAGTTAACTTTGTATTACCATGACATTCTTTATATCAGTTAACTTTGTATTACCATGACATCTCTTTATTATCAGTTAAACTTTGTATTACCACATCTCGTGATATCAGTTAACTTTGTATTACCATGACATCTCTTTATATCAGTTAACTTTGTTATTACCATGACATCTCTTTATATCAGTTAACTTTGTTTTACCATGACATCTCTTTAGTATCAGTGAACTTTGTATTACCACGAATCTCTTTATATCAGTTAACTTTATATTACCACGAGATCTCTAACCCGACTAAACCAAACAGTCCTGGTCTTGAACGAGTTCTGTACAAGACATCGGACAACGAAGGAACGACAATGCAACAAAAATAGCGACGCATGATTCGGGCAAAAGGATGGCGATTAATCCCCAAGGTAAACACCACCCAGAGTTAATTCCCCTCCCATGGCACTTTGGCGCCTTCCATTACGAAGACGTACTGGTGTGCAGAAATGTCGTCATCTGCCCGTCGCGACAATCAACGGCCCTGACCTTGCGAAAGTGGGTCAATACAATGCAATGGAGGTGCGAAAGGTGAGGGCGCAGTTTCAGCCGTCATATCACTTGCGTAGCTGACACCGATTCAAATTATCATTAAAGAATTTCTTTTCTTCAAAAATCGATGTCAGCAGACGGGAGAGTGGAAAGAGTGGGGAGTTAAGGGGAGGTGTCCTAATTCAACAAACGAAATCCATGGCATCAATAAAACGCGGCCTTTGACGAGGCCAGAAAAACAACAACACAACAACAAATATTGTAGAATTGTAACAACTCCAGCTGTTCATTTGAGAGTTTTAATGCTAAACATGTACAGCCTGGCTCATAAGATATGTTCTTGACACTTTTATTTTTCGTCTGATTGCCTTTGGACAAAATAATATGTATCTGTTCTGTACTATCATCTTCCCATTAAGACCCTCCCTGTTTGGCCACGGCTTCTTCGCGTGATCATTCCTAAACTTCGAACTTGATTAGGTTGCTTTAGATCACAGAACTCTTTCTCTATCGCATTTCTTCTTTCTGCTGCAGGACAATCTTCTTGGCGATCGAGCTTACTCCTTGCTTTGTGGGGGCGGAATAGTCAGTTGGTAGAACGCCGACTCGTAATCCAAGGGTTGCGGGGTCGAATCTCCGCCGGGCACGTTATACACAGGTTAACAGCGTGGATTTTTTCACCTCTGACTCCATTTCCCTTTACTAGTCCTTCGAATGAGGGGGGTCCTTTTTTATTTTAAACCGACGGGTTCGTGTGTGGACGCACGCTCAACCATCGTGCACACACGTGTAAATATCCCATCACCAACTTTCGGAAGAGGATCAGGCCTGTTTGGCGTTGTCATTTGGTATGGATGACACTTTACCTATCGCACTGCACATTACACCGGTTCGATGGAGTATGATTGCCCTATTGGCGGGAATTAATAAATAACGGTCCACCTGCAACCAAAAAATCCACTCCCTTTGGTTGGGTAGATGGGTTTTAACATTGCCCTGTCCGTATCAGGGAAGTGTCGCTGGGTAATCAGCCTGGTACGGCAGAATAGTAGAAGGTGCTCTGTCGAGTCACTCTACTGAAATATTCAATGCTGCATTTTTCCAGTCCAGACGCGATTGGAATTTTTTTTTTTTTTTTATTTTTTTTTGTTTATTAAATTAATTAAGTAATTTTTTTGTGATTGCGAGTTCCGCGATGACGTTTGAAGATGTCATAATGAGCTGTAAAATTAACGCCCGGGCAAGTTAAATATGAATGAAATATGAGCATTTATAAGCCTATCTTTGAAAGGAAGGTGGGCAAATCCATTCATGAAAATGCACAACTTAATTTACAAGATGAAGAAAGGTTAGCCGTTGGTTGTCCGATATTATATAATAGGAAACATTTTCTGATTCACGTACTTAATCCATATGGTTGAGAATTATATGGGTCTTTTCTGAAAAAAAAAGAAAAGAAAACTAATAATGAATTGAAATTGAATAATAACTAAAATTGAAAACCATTCACAGATGATCGTGTACAGCTCCTCCTGTTCCCCCTAAATTTCTTGTCCATCTTTCTTGAATTTAAAAATAAAATGAACATGAAATATTATTAAAAAAAAAGAAAATGGAGCAATTCAGCATCATAATTACTCATTTTGCATGCTCCTTTGTTCGGAATTTCTTCGTCCATCCTTTTTTCTTTCTCAAAATAAATGAAATGAAGTGCAATTATAAGATTAAAATAAATGAGAAAGAATTTAAATCATGATGAAATCATAATGAATAAAAACAGAACATTTACCAGACAGCTGTGTATGCCATTGGTATGTCTCTATCTTTTCTTCGAAAAAAAAAGAAATAAACCGAAGGATACACACACATTTTGTGTTAGACAGCTTGCTATCACATTCAAACGAAAGTTCTTTTCCTCTTCCACTCCTTCATCCTGGACTGTCTGTCTGTCTGCTTCTTCCTCACCCCATCTTCGTTACTCAGCACCCCCCCCCCCTTTACCCTTCGGCACCTTTTCCTTTACCCCTACCCTCACCCTCCCCCAACTCTTCTCTCTCTCTCTCTCTCCTTCTACTCTCTCTCTCTCTTTGTCGGTCCCCTCTGTAAGTGTCACGCTTGACACAGCTTTTAAAGACAGAGACACAGCCGAAACTCAATAATGAAAACAAATATCTAGAAACCAAAGCGCAAGGGAAAAAAAGAAAAAGAAAAAGTAAACAAAAACATAAACCCTGAGTTGGCAGCATTTTAATTTTCACGTTGCTCTCTCTCTTCTATCTGTCTCTCTCTCTCTCTATTCGCTTCTCTCTCTCTCTCTCTCTCTCTATCTCTCTCTCTCTCTCTCTATCTCTCTCTCTCTCTCTTTATCTCTCTCTCTCTTGTCTCTCTCTCCTTTTCTTCCTTGGTTTTTTTTCTCACCTCTCTCCTCTCTCTCACTCTCCTCTCTCTCCTACCTCGGTGTATCTCATCTGTGTATCTCTCTCGTCTATCTCCTCTCTCTCTGTCTCTCTCTCTCTCTCTCTCATCTCTCTTTGTCTCTATTCTGTGTCTCTCTCTCTGTCTCTCTCTCTCTCTATATCTTTCTATCTCTCTCTCTCTCTCTCTCTCTACTCTATCTCTCTTCTATCTCTCTCTCCTCGTGTTTGTCTCCTCTGTGTCTCTCCTCTCTGTCTCTCTCTCTTCATTCTTACTCTCTCTCTCTCTCATCTCTCTCTCTTCTCTCTCTATATGGCTGTGTGTGTGTCGTGTGACTATGTGTGGGCCTGTGTCTGGGTTGTGCTGTGATTTTTGTGTGTCCTGTGTGTGTGTAGTGTGTGTGAACTCTGTTGTGCTGAGAGTGAGGAGAGATGAGTGAGACGGGGGATGATCGAAAAAAGAGGTGACCGGAGAGAAAGATGGGAGAGCGTGCATGCTCGCGCGCGCGCACGCGTGTGGGCATGTGTGTGTGTGTCGTGTGTGCTACGTGCAGCATGCGCGGTATTCCCCGCACGCTGTTGTGTGTTGTGTGTGTGTTGGTGTTTCGTGTGTGGTGCTGTGTGTGGTGTATGTTGTGTGTGACAGTAAGTGGGCGTCGCGTGCGTCTGCGTGCCGTGCGTGACGTGCGTTTGCGGCGTGCGTGTGTGTGTGTGTAGTGTGTGTGTGTGTGTGTGTGTGTGTGTGTGTGTGTGCTTCTATTGACAAGGTCCCACCACTCAAGACTGGAAGAGGAAGCTGAATCGAAGTCTTCGGGGGTTGAGTGTCACATACACGTATGGGCAGGCGCCAGGGTGTTGTTTCCAGGCGATACGTGTTTCACTTCAACTTCCCTGCCTCTAGCCTAATTCATTCATGTTTCGTTCGCCCTGTTGACTGTTGATTTGTCTGTCTCGTATGTTGTCTGTCCATCCGTCTCTCTCTCTCTCTCTCTCTCTACTCTTCTCTCTCTCTCTATCCTCTCTCTCTCTCTCTCTAGCTCTACTTCGCTCTCTCTATCTCTCTCTAACCTCTACATTCTATCTCCTCTCTCTCTCTCTCTCTCTCTTCTCCTCTCTTCCTCTCTCTTTCTTTCTTTCTTTATTTCTTTCTTTCTTCTTTCTTCTTCTTCTTCTACAAATTCTTCCCGTCTGTTGTTGCTGGTTATGTTGACTGGAATCTGTCGTCTACATTTGTTTGTACAATGGCGTTGTTGTTGTTGTTGTTGTTGTTCTTCTTCTTTCTTCTCTTCTTCTTCTTTTCTTCTTCTTCTTCTTCGTCTTCTCTCTGTTGTTGATGTTGTTTGTTGTTGGGTTGTTGTTGTTGTTGTTTGTTTTGTTGTTGTTCTTGCTCTTCTTGTTTGGATTGTGTTGTTGTTTTTCTTCTTCTTCTTCTTCTTTCTCACTCCTCCTCCTCACTCCTCACTCCTTCTCTCTGTGTGTTGTTGTTGTTGTTGTTGTTGTTGTTGTTGTTGGTATTCATCTCTTCTTCTTCTTCCTTCTTCTTCTTCTTCTTCCGTTCTTCTTCTTCTTCTTTTTTCTTCTCTCTTTCTGTTGTAGTTGGCCGGTAATGTTGTTGTAATTGTCGTAGTACGTCGTCGTCGTCGTCGCTCGTCGTACGTCGTTTGTTCTTGTTGGTGTTTGTGTTGCTTGTTGTTGGTGTTGTTCTTCTTCTTCTTCGTCTTCATTCTTATTCTTTTTCTCTCTCTCTCATCTCCTTGAACGACAAACTCTACTCGCGACTTGAAGCTTGAATTCGGCCCAAGATCCTGGAGGGGGATACGAGGATAAATGAGATTTTCGTCTTCTTGTAGTTTTGGTAAGCTCGTTCACCTTGTGACTGTGTTCTGTTTCTAGACTGTGTTCCATTTTGAGCTGTGTTCCTTTCTTGGACTGTGTTATTTTTGACTGAGTTCCTTTTCTTGACTGTGTTACCTTTTTGACTGTGTTTCTGATTGACTGTGGTCTTTTTTGTGATGGTGTAACGTTTTGACTGTGTTATGTTTATTTCAATGTTCCATTTTTGACGATGTTTGTTTTGACTGTGATCTGTTTTGCACTGTGTTCACTTTGCACTGTTTTGCTCCCCTTTTTGATTGTGTTCATTATTTTTTTTTTTTTTTTTTTTCTTGCTCCTTTTGGAACTGTGTCTTGGGTTGACTTTGTTTACTTCGTCTTGTCTGTTCTGTGTTCGACTGTGATTTGTTTGTGCTTTACCCGTTTGTTTAGACTTGTTTTGCTCTTGTGGTGTCTGTTTGACTTTGTTTATGTTTGATGTTTGTTTGAATTTGTTTGCTGTTTGTTTTCTCTGTTTGGACTTTGTTTTTGTTGTGTTTTGTTTGACTTTTGTTTCTGTTTGTGTTTCCATGATTTGATTTGTTTCGTTTGTGTTTCTGTTAGTCTTTGTATTCTGTCTTGTGTTTCTGCTTTGTACGGTGTCTCGCACTTGACCGTATCTCTCTTTGGTCGGAGATTTTATTTGACTAAATGTGTTTCTTTTGGCAAATGTTCCACGCGTGGTAGCCGTTTGAATCGATCTTTAATTGAGTTACGCTCATTGTCACTTACCTTGTCATTGCTATGAAAATGTGTCAGGGTGCCTGCGGTCTATACGCCCAGCTTGGAATACTATTGTGAATATACTTTTTGTTTTTCTGTGTCTTTCCTTTTCTTTTCTTTCCGTTTTTTTTATTTATTTCTTTCTTTACTTTCTTTCTTCTAGTCCGTGGCGGGAGGGGGGGGGGGATGTGGCACCTGGCGCGGGGGGGGTGCTGTGGATTGGGGAGGTACTCTCGTCTTGTTCTGTCTGCTGGTGTCTATACACTGTGCTAGGTGCCGTTGGTGCCTTAAGCTGGGAGTTCAAGGCAACGGGGAAAACTGTCATCCTAGTGGACGTCAGAGTTTTTCCCTGCTGGTTCGTTTACTCTTCCCTGCCCTAATTTTCACTATATTCCTTTCTTGATACACCAGAATGTCTAATGTTGTCACTCTCAACATCTGTAGTCGATGACAATGGGACAATAATGTCATATCTCAATATCTTTATTATGCGTCGTGCAAACGCTATCGTGTTACTGTTTGGCTTGATAAGAAAGCAGTCCCTTGACGTTGCATCTAGCGTGCTCCCAACCCTTTGCCTGAAAAGAGCAATCACGGTCCGTTGCAATCTAGCCTGATCCCAAAGCCTTTTGCCGTGACATCAGCAGTACAACCCTGGCACGTTCTGCATATAGCGTGCTACACATAACCCTTTGCCTCTTTGAAAAGAGCAATCACGGTCAGTTGCATATAGCCTTGATCCCAAAGCCTCTTTGCCTTGACATCAGCAGTCTTGAGTACGTCTGCATCTCGCGTGTTCCCAAAGCCTCTTAACTTGATTAAGAGCGTCATTGTTCCGTTGCATCTAGCGTGCTACCCTAGACCTTCGCCTTCGAACAAGTGAAGTACATGGTCCGTTGCTGTCGCCACGTGGAGATCTGCGTGGAGATCGCTGTCTCATTTACTCTGGAGACACGCAGAAAATGGCTTTATCTGGTAGTGATAAGACACCCGCCTGTTCCTCGGTAATCTTTCATGTTGGCGCCAGGGAGCGTTCATGAATGGGGGCCCTGCTCTGTAGGGGCGGGGGTGGGAGGGTGTTAGTGAGGGGTGGGAAGGGGGGGGGTGGAGAAGGGGGGAGAGGGGGCGACAGGGGTAACACAACACTCGGTGGTGTGCGTCACCTAATAATGTGTAAACAATTAACTGTTCCAAAAATGCAATAAAACACACACACAAAAATCTACGGAAGCCAGACATGTGGCTCACAGTCCATATGTAAGAGGGTATTGTACTTTTGTTTTGTTCGTTGGATTTTTTTGGCTGTGAATTTGTTTTTTAAGGGAGGGGGGATGGGGGGGGGGGGGGCGGGGAGGGGGGGGGGGCTATGGGGATGGGTAGCATTTTAGTTTGTGGGGCTGATTTGTGAAGGTGTGTGAGAATGGAATATTTGTGGCAAAAAAATTCACATGACTGTTTAGCACTTCTGTTTTTGAAATTAACGGTTGCTTTTGAACGTGTGCTGTTGGTATGCTTTCTTGAATCTGTCTGAAACTTCACTGTCTGTCAGTCTCCACACTGTCTGGTCATGAAAGCAGTGTTGATTACCTTTCCAGGCGTTGATGTCTGCCACGCTCAGCGCACAGAATTAAGACAGACCTTCAAAGGAGTGCGTGTCGTGTGGGTGTGCCTGGGTGTGTCGTCGTGTGAGGGTGTGTGTGTGTGTGTGCTGTGTGTGTGTGTGATGTGTGTGTGTGTGTGTGTGTCGTGTGTGTGTGTGTTAATGTGTGCGTGCGTTGTCCCATACACGTCTGCTGACCATGGGAGCGGTCACATACAAGCCGGCACGTCAGCAAGCCATCAGAGAGTGACACCTGACTCTGCTCGTCCAGACACCATTCCTGATGTTCAAGTGTTGTCTTCTTGCTTTTTCTTTTTTTTTTCATCAACGCAGGGGCAACAAGCAGATCACCAATACTTCTAAGACCTTACTGGCACGAACACTTTACATCCCCGTTTCTGTGTTTAAGCACACTATTTCATACCACGATCATAGTACCAATCTTCATCGCAATAGGAAAATTTATTCACTCCTCCTATCAATTGTCCTGTATTTTAATCACTCACCACTATATGAATAGTCATTAGTTACCTTTGATTTATCTTTTGTTCGTATTCGGTTTTGACTTTTAACTCCATGATCACCTCTTCAAATGGCATCGTTTCATTTTCCACCACACTTTTGCGTTCGATTATGCTGAAGTGAAAGTGGTTGATACACTTTTGGTGTTCCATAGTCCTAAATGTAACCCTTGTGTGTTTTTGCCTGATGAAGACCCAAGAGGCGAGAAATGCATAGGAGTGTATGTCCTGCAATCTGTTTGTCTGCTTTGTCTGCGAAATAACATCGTTCTTTTTAAAACATTGGCCTCAACGTCCGTCCTGCTACAGCACGAACATTGCCGATACTAGCAACCCCGAACACGAACTCTCCAGGGGTGTATACGTTGGAACAGTGTATTACAGGTCACTCAGGTACTCATCGTTTGGTTAGGGATTTAATCGTTAGTCACTCTGTCTGAGTTTTCCTTCACATTGTGGTCTAAGAGGGAATGAAAACGCAGAATATCTAGTAAACTTGGTGATCAATAATATGTTCAGAATGTGTGTCTGAATTGCCATGTGACAATCTTCCAAGCTGTGAATTGTGTTCAACTGGATACATACGATTCACAAAACTTTTTTTGTGTAATATGCGACACTACTGCCTTGCTGCTCCGCCATCTTGCTTTAGATTATCACACAAAATTAAAAGGCTAGTATCTACTTGAGGACCAAATTTTCTCCATGAAGTTCGTGTGTCTCACATTGTCTTATGGAAAATTCTCTTTGTGCATTCTACCTATTAGACTGTCCAGTTTTAACTAAAATGAATAAGGCGAAGGTAGCAATCTTGCTCAAATATGAAAATGATGAGTTCAAGTTCTGTCTGACTCATGGCATAAATGAGTTTGCCGCCACTTAGCCAGTTCTGATGTAGCTCAGACTGTTATGAGGGTCCTTAACTGATATCGACTGTTTTCTTTTTCATAAGTGTATGCAGATGTATGTGATGAAATGACTTAGTGGGTTTTTTTGGGGTTTTTTTTGGTCCCACCCTCCCCTTTTTTTTCACCCGTCTAATATATCGGCCGGATGAAAAGACGTAAATTTAAAACACCACGACCTAACGTGGACAGGAAATCGTAAGTGAGCGTCACCAAGGACAGCAAGGTAGTAAGGGCCTCAGCAACCTGAGACTGCTTCTTGCAGAACGACGAGGTAGAGAATGAAGAGGATCTCAAATAGTTCCCATCTCTACTACATGAAGGGAATGTAACCACCCCACGTTTGCTATCATTATAAATCCCGGCGGTAAACAGACCCAGGAGTTTAACCAGCAACAACCTGCGGGGTTAAGTAAAACAAAAAACTTCCTCAACAACTTCTCAATGACGGCATCCCTTCAGTTACTAAAAACTTGACCGCTGTGGTCTCAGTTGATCCGTTTGAGTTCAGGGCTGACTCAACTCTCTGGATTTGAGCCAGTTAGACCGATTTAATTAAAGCCTATCAAGAAAGTGTGTTTGGATTCGAAACTCAGGACCTGTGGCACATACTACTTGTCCATAATAACGTCCTTCTGGTTATCCATCACGACTTGCTGATCTGCTTCATGAAGAAGCGCAGGAAAGGTTTCAGCTGATGTCTGTACTGCTGATGCTCAAAGACGGTCGTTCATTGGAGAAGTCGCACGGGGAAAGTTTGTCACACGGCCCTCTGAAAAAGCCATCGAAGATGGATTGGCGTTGTGTCTTTTGGCTTCACTTCGGGGCATGCCACCTCAGGTCGTCAGTCTAATGTAAGAATGTCTGGTCTTCATAAAGAACCTCTTCTTTTTCTTTTTTTTTTCCCTCATTTCCCCCTGCAGAAACCCTGTGTGTGTGTGTGTGTTGCGTTTATCTCTTTGTCAACCCATCATCTGTGTGTGTGGGTGTGTGTGTGAGTTGAGTGTGTGTGTGTGTGTGCTGTGTGTGTGTGTGTGTGTGTGTGTGTGTCGTGTGCGGAACCCTTTCATCTGTCGGTGTGTGTGTGTGTGTGTGTGTGTGTGTGTGTGGCGTGTGTGCTGTGTGTGTGTGTGACCCTGTGTGTGGCGCGCGCGTCGTGTTGTAGCATATATATTTATATATATATATATATATATATTTATATCATATAACTATTAATATATACTTTATATTTATCTTTCCATTATTGTCGTGTGAGTGTGTGTGGTGTGTGCCGCGTCGTGTGTGGTGTGTGTGTGTGGTGTGTTGTGTAGCTGATGGGTTTTGAGTGCATTATTTATTTCATTCTTTTAACTATATTCATTCATTCAATTTATTCAGTTCATGTTTCAATTCATTCATCTCTTTCCATTCGTTATTCCCTCATTCATTATCATTTTCTCTTGTCCTACGTCTCAACTTTATCCCCCTTCCACCTAACCTCTTTTTCCCCCTATTGACACGTCATCCAATAAATAAATAGCAGATAATCACCCTCACCTCTTTTTTCCCCTATTGACACGTATCCCCTGACATAAATAGCAGAATAAACATCCCTAACCTTCTTTTTCCCCCTATTGGGACACGTAATCCATCATCACATAAATAGCAGAATTAAAAACCCTCACATCTTGTTTCCCATATTGACACAGTCTTACATACATAAATAGCAGATATAACAACCCTCACCTCTTTTTGCCCCACTATTGTCCTCCGTCATCTCCTTACATACAATAGCAGATAAACCACCCTCACCTCTTTTTCCCCCTTTGGACCGTCTTCCCTTTTCATAATATTGCAGATAAACACCCTCACCTCTTTTTCCCCTATTGAACCGTTAAATCCACAATAATATATAGCAGATAAACACCCTCACCTCTTTTTACCCCCTATTGGAAAGTCATCCATCATTAAATAGCAGATTAACACCTCACCTCTTTTTCCCCTATGGAACGTCATACATACATAAATAGCAGATAAACACACCCTCACTACTGTTGTACCCTATTGACACGTCATCCCATACATAAATTAGCAGATAACCCCCTCACCTCTTTTTCCCCCTATATTGACACTGTCATCCCATCATAAATAGCTGATAAACATCCCTCACCTCTTTTTTCCCCCTATGGACACGTCATCCCATACATTAATTTGCAGATAAAAAACCCTCACCTCTTTTTCCACCTATTGACACGTCATCCAATACATATATAGCAGATAAACACCCTCACCTCTTTTTCACAACCTATTGGACACCGTCATCCCATACATAAATCGGTGATAATATCCCTCACCTCTTGTTCACCTATTGACACGTCCATCCATACATAAATAGCAGATAACACACACGTTACATCTCTCTCTCTCTCTCTCTCTCTCTCTCTCTCTCTTCTCACACACACTAACACACACACTTCACACACCAGAAACACTAACACTCACACAAACACACCAACAACACAGAGACACAGAGACAACCACACTACTCACACTCTTACTCACACACACACACACTCACACACACTCTACTCACAACACACACACACACACACATCACACACATTGACTTCGTCATACAATTGTCTTTGCTATGGGACCTTTCTGAGTCGTGAGTGTGAGTTGTTTAATAGCAGGGTTTAACCTCACGAGTTTGTAGAAAAAACTGATCGGCGCGAAAGTTGGGGAAAGCTATCGGATTTACTTGTGGAGCAGCCCAACAACATGTTGTTCATGCGGGATGGAGTTTGGCACTAACAATCCTGCTGCCAGCGTTGTGGTCTGCTGCCCCCATGTTTTAACGTGTGTTTATCTATCATAGTCTCTTGTCTCTGCTTGTGTACGTGCGTGTGTGTGTGTGTGTGTGTGTGTGTGTGTGTATGATGTGTGTGTGTGTGCTGTGCGTGTGTGTGCGTGTGTGTGTGTGTGTGTGTGTGAATGTGTGTGGTGAGAGAGAGAGAGAGAGAGAGGGAGAGAGATGAGAGAGAGAAAAGAGAAGGCTGAGAGAAGAGTGAGTGGAGAGGGTGTGGTGTGTGTGTGTGAGTGAGGGAGTGAGTGAGTGGAGTGAGTGTGTTGTCGTGTGTGTGTTCCTGTGTGTGTGTGTGTGTATGTGTGTGGGTGTGTGTGGGTGTGTGTGTGTGTGTGTGTGTGTCGTGCGTGCGGCGTGCGTGGTTGCGTGCGTGTGTGCGTGTGGGGTTGTGAGATAGAGAGTGAGAAGTGATGAGTGAGTGGAGAGAGAGTGAGGAGGAGTAGTGGTGTGTTGTAGTGTGATGTGTGTGTGTTGTGGGTGTGTGTGTGGGGGTGTGTGTGTCGAATGTGTGTCTTGTGATGTGTGTGTGTGTGTGTGTGGTGTGTGTGTGTGTGTGTGTGTGTGTGTGTGTGTGGGTGTAGTGTAGATGTGTGAGAGGAGAGTGTGTGTTGTAGTGGTTGTGTGTGTGTGTGTGTGTGTGGTGTGTGTGCTGTTGTGTGTGTGTGTGTTTGTGTGTGTGTGTGTTGTGTGACATGTGGTTGTGTTGTTGTGTGTGTTGTGTTTGTGTTATAGTGTGTGTGTGGGTGTGTGTGTGTGTGTTGTGTGTGGGTGTGTGTGGTGTGGGTGTGAGTGTGTGTTGTGGTTGTTGTTGTTGTTGTTGGTGCTGTTGTTTGTGTTGTAGTTGTGTTGTGTAGTGTTGTGTTGTAGTGTGTTGTGTGTGTGTGTTGTGTGTGTGTGTGTGTGTGTGTGTGTGCGTGCGTCGCGTGCGTTGTGTGTGTGGTGCGTGCGTGGCGTGCGGTGCGATCGTGTGTGTGTGTGTGTCTGTGTGTGTGTGTGAGTGTATGTGTGTTTGTGTTGTGTGTGTGTGTGAGTGCTCGTGCGTTGGCGGCGTGTGTGTGTGTGTGTGTGTGTGTGGTGTGTGTTGTGCTGTGGCTACATGTGTGTGCGTGCGTGGTTGCGTGCGTGCGTGTGTGTTGTGTGTGTTGATGTGTGTCGTGGTGTAGTCGCGTGTGCGCGCGCGAAGTGAAAGGAGAGGTTTGTAGGAAAAGGTGTGTGTGTGTGTGTGTGTGTGGGTGTGTGTGTGTTCTGTGTGTGTTGTGTGTGCTGTGTGTGTGTGTGTGTGTGTGTGTGAGCGTGCTTGCGTGTGTAAGAGGAGGAGAGAGTGAGGAGAGAGAGGTGAGAGGAGAGAGAGAGAGAGTAATTGTGAGAGAGCTTCTGCGTTTTGTCGAGGAAAAACGGCAAGTGTTAGACTTCTTTCGTTTTGCACTACGTATTATGTACATGTAAATCCCTGTGGTTCTGTTTTCTTTCTGTCTGTCTGTCGTCTCTTGATGGTTTGGAGTTTGTGTCTTCTTTTGATGATTAACACTTTTTAACACGATTATGTTAACGTACATTATTTACTGTGTAAATTTATGTTAATCAAGGACATTTTCTAATTCGTGTTTTACATTTGTTTAATTTTGACACGAAACATCACCCCCTCCCCTTCAGCATGTATTTGACCCTCCTCTCTCTCTCTATCTCGCTGATATATCGCTCTCTCTCCTCTCTCTCTCTCCTCTCTCGCTCGTTTTTTGTTTTCTTCTCATTATGATTATAAGCAACCTTCACCCCTTAAGCCCGGATTTGGTTTTAAATTGTGTTTTGGATATTTTGACTTACAGTCACAGATAGTTGCTTTGGGTCTTCGAACCTCCCTCACTCAACTCTCCTCTCTCTCTCTCTCTCTCTCTATCCTCTCTCTCTCTCTCTCTCTTTCTCTCTCTCTCTCTTATATTTTTCGTCATTATTAATATTAATTTCGTAACAATCACACCCCTATGCCCGAATTTTTTTTTTTTTACTTCAGACCATATCTATTATAGGTTACTGATCTCTCTCTCTCTCTCTCTCTCTCTCTCTCTCTCTCTCTCTCTCTCTCTCTCTATCTCTCTCTCTCTCTTTCATCTCTCTCTCTCTTATATTTTTTCATTATAATATCTTAATACGCAACTATCACCCCTATGCCGGAAATTTTTAATTTTTTCTTTTTTATTATACCAAACAGACAATATCTATTATAGGTTCTTATCTCTCTCGCTTCTCTCTCTCTCTCACCTCCTCTTTCTCTCTTTTCTCTCTATCTCTCTCTCTCTCTACTCTCTTTTCTCTCTCTTCTCTTTATATTTTTTCATTATAAATATTAATACGCAACAACACCTGAGCCGGGATTTTTGAGTTTTTTTTTGTACTACAGACCCTTATCTATTATAGGTTCTTCTCTATCTCTTATATACTCTGTCTCTCTCTCTCTCTCTCTCTCTCCTCTCTCTCTCTCTTCTCTCTATCTATTCTCTTTTTCCCTTATATTTATTTCATTACAAATATTTAATACGCAAAAATCACCCTAGCCCTGAATGTATTTTTTTTATTTTTTAGTTTTTACTACAGACACCATATCACTATTAAAGGTCTCTTCTCTCTCTCTCTTTCTCTCTATCTACTCTCTCTATCTCTCTCTCTCTATCTCTCGTTACTCATACCCCTCTCCTCTCTGTCCTCTCTATCTCTATTATAATTTTTTAATTATAAGAATTAAAACGCAAAACATCACCATTAAGACCGGAATTTTTTTTTATTTTGTTTTTATTTTTATTTTTTTTACTACAGACCCATAGCTATTTTAGGTTATTCTCTCTCTCATCTTCTCATCTCTTTTTCTCTCTCCTCTCTCTCTCTCTCTCATCTCTCTCGCTCTCTCTCTCGAAGTCGCGCACAGTCTCTACGCCTTACCAAACCCTCAATTCAGGCTTCTATCGCACACGCAGGTTGATTGTTCATTTGGGCGTCTCCGCCACAACCAGAGAACCTATTGGTTAGGCAACAA
>JAFLJL010016764.1:0-17492 GCA_018398815.1 Conus ventricosus
TGCCAGGATGTACAGGACAGACAGCACAGACCATGCCAGAATGTACAGGACAGGCAGCACAGACCATGCCAGGATGTACAGACAGACAGCACAGACCATCATGCCAGGATGTACAGCACAGACAGCACAGACCATGCCAGGATGTACAGGACAGACAGCACAGACCATGGGGGTTTCAGGGCAACAGCACAACCCCTGCCAGGGGTACAGGGAAACAGCACAGACCATGCCAGGGTGAAGGGCGACCATGGGATATACAACAACAGCACAACCATGCCAGGGTGTAAGACAGACAGCACAGACCTGCCAGGAGTCAGACAACAGCAAGATAAGATAAGATAATTTTCTTATACCCCCCCGACCGCAAAGGCCACATCAGGGGTGGAAGACAGCACAGACCAGCCCCGGGTGACGGACAGATACACAGACCATCAGCCGGAGTGGGACAGACCATTTATGTAAAAAACAGACAGCACGACAATGCCCGGGGGGGTTTCAGGGCAGGCAGCACAGCCATGGGGTGTACAGGACAGACAGCAAGACCATGCCAGGGACGGGGGACACGACCATCATGGGGCCCTTGTACGGCAGACAGCACAGACCAGCCAGGGTGTACAAATAACAGCAAGACCTCATGCCCGATGTCAGGGGACTGCACAACCACATCCGGGTGTACGGGCAGGGAGCACAGACCAAGCCAGGATTACAGGGCAACAGCACAGACCCCTGCAGGATGTACGGGGCAGCACAGACCTCCAGGATCTACAGGAAGGCAGCACAGACCAACCAGGGTTACAGGGCAGACAGCACAACCATCCAGGGGTACAGGCCGGCAGCACAGACCAGGGGTGTAAAAGGGCAACAGCCAACCATCACCCGGATTACAGGACAACAGCACAGACCATGCCGGGTGTACAGAAGACAGCACGACCATGCCAGGATGTACGGGACAGGGCACAGACCCTGCCAGGGGTCAGGACGGCAGCACAACCATGCCAGGGTGTACAGGACAGGAAAACAACATCATGCCGGATGTGCGGGGCAACACACAGACCCTGCCCGGGTGTACAAGACAACAGCAGGACCAGCCAGGGTGACAGGGCAGCCCAGACCCCTGCCCAAAGTACAGACAGACAGCAAGACCCCCCAGGGGGACAGGACGACAGCCAGCCATCCAGGAGTACAGGAAGACAGCACAGACCATGGGGTGTACAGGGAAAACAGCAAGCCATGCCGGATGACAGGACAGACAGCAAGACCATCCAGAATGTATAGGGCAGGCAGCAAGCCCTGCCAGGATTACAACAGGCACACAGACCTGCCCGGGTTACAGGACAGACCCAAAAGGCGCACAGACCAGCCAGGGTGTACAGGGGCAGAAGCACGACCCCATCCAGGGTTACAGGGCAACGCACAGACCATCATGCCAGGGTTACAGGACAGACACACAGACCATCATGCCAGGGGCGGGGCAGACCATCATGCCAGGGTACAGGCAGACGACAGCCTGCCAGATGTACAGTCAGACAGCACAACCTCCAGGGTGTACAGGGCAACCCCTCATGCCGGAGTACAGGGAACGCACAGACCATCATGCCAGGATTTCAGGCAGCCACTGCCAGGAGACGGACAGACACACAGACCTATGCCAATGTAAGGACAGCCATCATGCCAGGAGTACAGGGGAGACAGCACAGACCCTGCAGGGTTACAGGGCAGACAGCACGACCATGCCAGGGTGTACGGACAACAGCACAGACCTCATCCAAAGAGTACAGGGGAACAGCAAGACCCTCATGCCCGGAGTACAGGGCAGACAGCACAACCATCCAGGAGTACAGGCGGCAGCACAGACCAACACCAGGGTGTCAGGACAAAGCACAGACCAGGGATGTCAGGACAGACGCACAGACCATGCCAGATTACGGGCAGACAGCACAGAATGCCCGGAGTCAGGACAGACCATGGGGGTATACGGACAGACAGCACAGACCAGCCAGTATACAGGACAACAGCACAGACCATGCCGATGTACAGGACAACGCACGCCTCTTCCCGGATGACGGACAGACCATGGATGTAAAAGGGCAAAAGCCAGACCATCAGCCGGGATGTACAGACAGCCCTGGATGTACAGGACAGACAGCAAGACATCCGGGTGACGGGGCAACAGCCGACCATCATGCCAGGTGTAAAAGGACAGAAGCACAGACCTGCCAGGATTACAGACAGCAGCACGACCAACCAGGAGTACAAAAGACAGCACAGACCTCATCCAGGGTGACGGACAGGGTCACAGACCCTCAGCCAGGGGTACAGGACAGCTCAAGACCATCATGCCGATGTAAGGAGGCACACGACCTGCCAGGTGACAGGGCGACACAAAGCCTGCCAGGAGTACAGGGCAGGCAGCACAGACCCTGGGGTGTACAGGACAACAGCACAGACCTCACCAGGATGTACGGACAACAGCACAACCATGCCAGGGTTAGGCAGGGACAAGACATCCAGGGTGTACAACAGGCACACAACCATGCCAGGATGTACAGGACAACACACAGACCCCCACCGGATGTAAGGACAGACAGCACGACCCTGCCCGGAATACAGGACAGATGGCACAGACCATCAGCCAGGAGTTAGGGCAGGGAGCACAGCCAACATGCCGGTTTTACAGGAAAACAGCACAGACCATGCCCCAATGTACAGGGGCAGACAGCACAGGGCCATGCCAGGGTGTACAGTACAGACAGCACAGACCAGCCAGGATTACAGGACAGATTGCAAGACCTCATGCCAGATGACAGGCAGCAGCACAGCCCTGCCAAATGTACAGGGCAGACGCACAGACCAGCCAGATTTCAACAGCCGCACAGACCTCCGGGTGTACGGGGCGGGAGCAGACCATGCCGGTGTACAGGACGGCAGCACGACCATCCGATGTACAGGGCAGGCAGCACAGACCATCCCGGAGTCAGGAAGACAGCACAGACCACATGCGAGTACAGGACAACAGCACGACCATCAGCCAGGATTACAGGCAGACAGCAAGACCATCATGCCAGGGGTACAGGGAGCACAGACCATCAATGTCAGGCAGGCAGCACAGACCATCTTGCCCGCATGTCAGGAAGACACACAGACCTCTGCCAGATTACAGGGCAGACGCACAGACCATCATGCCCGGATGACAGGGACAGACAGTACAGACCCCCATGCCAGAGACAGGACAAACAGCACAACCCTCAGCCAGGGAGTACAGGCAGCACAGACATGCCAGGGTGTACAGGACAGGCAGCACGCCACCCGGGTGTACAGGCAGAAGCACAGACCATGCCGGATGTACAGGACAGCAGCAAATCATCATGCCAGGATGTACAGGGCAGGCACAAACCATCTGGCAGGGTACAGGGCAGGGAGCACGACCATGCCCGATGTACAGGACAGGCAGCCAGACCAGCCAGGAGTACAGGACAACAGCACAACCCATGCCCAGTACAGGACAGGCGCACAGACCATGCCAGGATGTACAGGACAGGGGCACATCCATCAGCCAGGGGTACGGGCAGACAGCACAGACCATCATGCCCGGAGTACAGGGCAACCATCATGCCCGATGTACAGGGGAACACACGACCTGCCGGAGTACAGGGAAAACAGCACAGACCATGCCAGGGTTACAGGGGCAGACAGACAACCCTCAGCCCGGGTGACAGGACAGGCAGCACAGACCATGCCAGGTTACAGGCGACAGCACAGACCACATGCCCGGATGTACAGGACAGGCAGCACAGACCATCATGCCAGGATGTACAGGACAGACAGCACAGACCATGCAGGATGTACAGGACAGACAGCACAGACCATGCCAGGATGTACAGATAAGATAAGATAATGTTGCTTATAGCCCAGCCGACCGCAGAGGGCCACATCTGGGCTGTCACCACGTTAAAATCAACTCACCAGTCATATAAAAAAAAAAAAAAAAAAAAAAAAAAAAAACTTTCACACATCTCGTTAAATGACATCGTCTACAAACGAACCAGAAACTTTGTTAAAAATCCTTCTTCCGTAAATCTCAAATCAGATGAAAAATGTTAATTTCTCTCAAAAACCCAAGGATCACATCAGGCGGGACATCCTGAACAGGATCTTCATGGACTCCGCTGTTAAATGTTTGTGTCTCACATCGTGCAAGTCCAACACTCTAAAAGAACATGTTTCATGTGAGTGGTGCATGACATGGAATGCACCACGGAGCTTCTTCACTCTTTAAAAGGTAAGAATGGGTTAAAATACGAATGGCCGGTGTGCAGCCGGCACAGAACCGTTTCCTCTTTACGACCACCCGACGTGATGGGAGGAAGTCTTTAAGGTTTGGACGGATCTGAAAGAGTTTGTTATTCGTCTGTGTGTTCCAATCCTCCTGCCAGAGGTCTCTCACATAATCGTTAATTTTGGGTTTCACATCTGAGCAGGGGATATAGTGTTGGACAGTTTCTCTCTTGTGGCGTTCTTGGCTAAACGATCAACCATTTCGTTCCCGCCGTCCCAAAACATGGCCAGGAACCAAGCAAGAGTAAGTTGTAACCGTCCGCTCAACTTGCTAAAAAGTTCAAAAAAAAGTAAAAGTCTGGATGCTGAAGGTTGCGGCCAGCTATGGCCTCCAAAGCTGACAGCAAATCCGACAAAACCAGAAAGTCCCTCCTCGAAGAATGGGAGATTATCTTCAAAGCCAGTACTAGAGCAGTAAGTTCAGCAGAATAGACAGAAGCATCTGAATGTATATGTTCCCAACAATATCTGAGAAGGAGCCCCGGGGCAGTAGGCTGCACAGGCCACTCCATCCTCAGATTGGAACCGTCAGTGAAAACTTTTTGATAGGATGGGAAATTTTGGAACAGAGCTCGGCAACAAAGCCTTGTACGCCAGAGAGCGGGTTTGACCCCTTACGGAAAGCTGCGAGATCAAACGAATCTCTGGTGTGAAAAAGGTCCATGGAGGGTTGGATCCGGAAACTTGGAAAAATCGGAAACTACTCCCCAGGTCTATACCTGCAATTCCGCAGTGAGGCTGCATACGAACCCCAACGGCGGAATACATTTCGGGTTATTTCCAAACTTACTTTGGAACGGAGGGTCAAAAAACACAGTCATAGGCAGGATTCTGCGGTTCTGAGAACAGTCGGATGTAATAATTCAAAGACAGTTTCAGCCTGCGATTGGACAGTGAAGGTTCACCTGCCTCTGCGTACAGGCTGTACACAGGGGTGGTGCGGAAATGCTCCAAGACAAGACAAAACCCCTTGATGGTGGATAGGGTCAAGAGTTTGAGGTAAGATGATCTTGCGGAGCCGTAAAAGCACAACCGTAGCCCAGTTTAGAACGGACCAGGGCTCTGTAGAGGTGCAACAAAGTTTTCTTATCAGCGCCCCAGTGGGTTTGTGTGCTTCGACCCGCAGAATATTCAGTGCCTTTTGGCAAGCAGTTTTGAGGTTTTAATATGGCTGAGAAAGTTAGTTTTGGTCAAAAATGACTCCCAGAAATTTGGCCTCTTGAACAGCGGAATGGGAGATTTCCCTACTTGAATTTCCCGGATTGGAAAAATGCGGAAATTATGGAAGTGAATAATATGGGTTTTTGTAGCAGAAAAGGTGAAACCGTTTTCAACCCCCCCCACCGATGGATTTTATCTACGCAAAGCTGGAGCCTGCGCTGGACACTCGGGTACAGGCTTCCAGTTGCGTAAAACAAGCAAAATCATCCACAAACAATGAGCAGTCTGAACCTGCTGAACTGATTTAACAATGTTTTTGGGATTTTAATACTAAAGAGGGCAGGAGACAGGATGCTCTCCCTGTGGACACCCAACTCCTGCTCGTGGACATCAGAGAGAGTGGTCCCAAACCCCGGACCTGAAACTGTCGTTCTGCCAAAAAATTTTGAATAAAATGAGGAAGATTGACCTCGAAAACCCAAAACGTGGAGATCATGAATTTATCCCCGACTTCCAGGTGGTATCGTAGGCCTTCCCCAAAGTCGAAGAAAAAATTGCCACTGCTTGCTGTCTGTTCAAAAAAGCGTTCCTAAGTGTAGATTCCAGACGAATCAAATGGTCAACTGTACTCGATGTTTGCGGAAACCACACTGTTCTTTCGCCAAAAGGCCATCGGTTTCAAGTTTCCACATGAGCCTAGCATTGACCATTTTTCCATTAATTTACAAACACAGTGGTAAAAGCAATGGGACGGTAATTTAAAGGATTAGAAGATCTTTTCCAGGTTTGGGGATGGAATAAGAGGGCTTTCCGCCAAGAGGGAGGAAAGCAACATGAAGTCCACAATTGGTTATATATTTGTAAGCAGTATCTTCGCCTTCTTGCGGAAAGATGTTTCAACGTTGAAAATGAATTTCATTAGCCCTGGAGAGGAATGCTGCAAGGGGAGTAAGGCAGATTTCAGCTCGTTTAACGTGAAAGGAGATTGTAGTCTTCCATTTTGGTCGGATGAAAGTTGCAGGGTGATATTTCTTTTAGGGCTTTGTTTTGACAAAAGTGGACGATTTATTAGAAGAGGGGGAAATTTTCTTTTCAATGGTTGAAGCAAGCAGATTAGAAAATGCTTTCTTCTCTGTTATTAAAGAATCCGAAACTTGAGATGGTTCACAGTGGGACAGGTGTTTTTCCCCTTTGATTTTCTTAATGATGTTCCACACTTTTTTCTTAGAAGTTTTTGATGTCAGCCTGGAGCAGAAGCTTCCCCAGGACCGACGTTTATGATTTTAAAAGTGTGTCTTGATTTAGCACGGAGTTTCTGATGGGCTCGAGCGTTGGGACCCGAAGGTGTTGGTAAAACCTGACGCTGAGCCCGTTTTTCTAACTTTGGAAATTTGTTGGCATTCTGAATCGAACCGGGGTTTGTTTTTGGCATTTGAAGTTTATCGGAAGCCCACTGGAATACAGGCCTTAGCACATTTAATCATAATGTTAGTCAGTGATTCAGCTGGGTCAGGACTCTAAAAAAAATCAGTGTCCGGGAAAACTCCTTAGAAACGTGGCTGCAAAGAGGCCCCAGTTTGCTTTCTTATAATTTAAATGTTTTTTGAGAGGAAAAGAGACGTGTTCAGTTATTACAGGTTGGTTAGAAGGAAGGGAAAATGGTTCACTTCCGTGCAGATCGTCATGGACAGACCACTCATAGCCCAGGACCAGCGAGGGGTCACAAACGCAAATCTAACCCGAAAGTGAACCTAAAGAAGAAGGAGGAAAGTTGCAGATCCGTCATTCAGACAGCACAAATCCAAGTCTGAAAGACATCCTCAATTAGCGCCCTTTTGGGTGACGTTACTGACACTACCCCAAGGGATTGTGCCCCTTTTAAGTCACCCAACAGCAAAAAAGTCGAGGAAGTCCCTATCAGACTGACAAGGTCCTGACGACAAACCGGGCCCAGAAGGAGGTAAATAAAGAGAGCAGATTGTCATAGTCTTGTGGAGGTGACTCTCGCAGCTACAGCCTGAAGGGGGGGTAGACAGAGCGACAGGACTATACAACGAGTTTTGTGTAGGAGAAGGGCAACACCGCCCGACAGTCCCAACGTGGAGGGTTGCGCAGGTTTTGAAAGAACATTTAAACCCAGAAAGAGTAAAGGTCTTCGGCTTTGAATTTGAGTTTCCTGAGAGCCATGACAGAAGGTTTTATAGATCGACACAGAAGCTGTAACTCCTCAAAGTTGGAATTTAGTCCACGGATTTCCAATGGGATATTGTACTATCCATGGTGCAGAGGGCGAAAAAGGAGAGAAATCGGGGTCATCCCCTCCTCAACGTCTGCTTCTAATGGAGTGAATTTATTTTGAAGTTTCACTGAATTTGTTGTTCTTCAGACCTGCTGGCAGACTTGCCAACAGGCGAAGAAGGTCTGGATTTGGGGACGGTGGAGGTTTTTCCTTTTTCTCCACGTCTTTACACTGGGTGGAACTCCCTTGCCGCTACGGGCACTGGACAGAGGAGTTCGAGGTTTGGGTGCGGGTTTTTTTAATCTGCCCAGCAGCAGGATGTTGTAGACTGCTGGGCAGTCTGAGGGGTGGCGGATTTTTGGCCTCCACCAGGGGCAGTCACTTTAGGTTGGGAGGTGGTGGACCTGCTTCCACCAGAGCTGACAGTTGTTCCTTGCAGTGTCTTGGAAAAGATAAAATTCATCAGTCTGGCAGCGACTGACCGAGTGGATACTTTCTTTACGGGCCAAAGGGCTATGAAGATGCTGTGGGCGTCTGACTCCCCAAAAACCTGTCTGCGGGCCTCAAAAAAGGAGATTTTCTTTTCATTTTTAAAATTCGTTGGATAGTGGATTCCCTGTATCCAAAGAGGGCAGTTCGTGAAGAGGAGGGATGGTCGCCACCGCAGTTAGCACAATGTGCGGATCTTTGCACGGCCCATCATGGGTTCCCTTGCAGCACACACCGCACACCTCCTGCCCAGAACAGCGGTCTCTGACATGTCCAAACCTTGGCACCCGAAGCATCTCAACGGGGCGGGACATTTCAGCTGAAGTGGACGTTCAGGTAGCCAACCTTGATGGGCCGGAGGCGCACAGGGTTGCAGAAGGTCAGAAAGAGGGTGTTGGTGGCACTCTCTCTGCACCTTTCTTGACTGTCACCCTGGCGCACCTCCGTCACACCCTGGGACGCAAGTTCCGTTTTTATTTCTGCCCCTGAGACACCCGCTAGATCTCTGCAGCGAATCACACCTTTGGATGAATTTAATGTTTTTTGGGGAGTCACCCTGATCTCCCCATCCACTAATTTTGTTGCCCTTCAAAAGCTGTTCGGATTGTTTTCTTGATCGACATTGAACCAGAAACGAACCATTCCTCAACGTTTGCGGACTGAGGGTCACCTGCTAAGCCTTGAAAGCCCTTTGGTAGCAAAAGGGTCAGAGCGGAAAGGGGTCTTTCCTGCTCTGTCCCCTTTTACACGAGCCAGGAAGCCAGAAACTGTTTTCTGTCGTACCTCCGTGTCAGAATCGCTATCAGAATAACGGTCCCCTGAAATAGGGGATGTGTTTCCTCTTCCTTTTGGGGGGATGTTTTTTGATAAAGCCATGTTTAGTTTAGTATGTTTCATCTCTCCCTTACCCACCCACCTTGGAGTCCAATAAGGGGCCAGGGCCAAGAAACCAATGTCTTGACCCCTTCCAGGCTTCGGGAGAGAGATTACGACAAACAGAAACTACCAACCTATCCCCCCCGATTTATGCTCAACTCCGGGGACAGAGAGCTGGAGCACTGCAGGGGTTAACTTGGCCCGTAGGGGAACTGTCTGTCTTGACCCCGCCCCAAGAAGGGGAGCCGATTAGTACACCGGGCCAAAATGTACTTCCTGTCTAGGAGAAAGGGCCGAGCCAAAGTGATGTGTTGAGAGCGCTGGCCCTCTCAATCACCAGGATCTCATTCCCCCCCGACAAGGTCGCACGCACGGCAAAGCGGCGGATCTTAAGGAGACCAGAGAGAAAAAGGAGTGTGGAAAAAAAAAGACTTGAAGGGGAGACGAAGATAGAAAAGGGCCAAATAAGGGAGGCAGAAAACAAAAAGGAAAAGGAAAAGGCGGGGTTTCTGTTAGTCAGGATCCTCACCCTTAGCCTATCTGACATGGGAAGCCCTCCAGGGGCCCTCACTCCTTACACGTTACGCTTAGGCCAAACAGCATCTGCACCTCTCAGGCCCAGAAGCAGTGTGAAAAAAACAGCTATCTCCAAGTATTGATGCCCCGCCAGCAAAGCCTAAGGGATCACTGGGGCCACGCAAACCCTCCGACCACGACAAGGTCGCAACCCCCGGAGGGAGGTGTACAGGACAGGCGCACAGACCATGCCCGGATGTACAGGACAGACAGCAAGACCATGCCAGGATGTACAGGACAGACGCACAGGGCCATCATGCCAGGATGTCAGGACAGACAGCACAAACCATTCGAGGATGTACAGGACAGGCAGCACAGACTGTCACAGTCAGATATCCTGCCCCTATGCGTTTTGTTTTCATACTGGCTTTTTTCCCTCCTCCTTCCCCCATCCTCAATATAACCTGTCCTTTTTTTATCTATGTAGTGTGGATTTTCTTTTAGCCCGAGATTTTTCGTTCTTTCCCCGTATAGTATCGCTTATTCAACCTCCCCTTCTTCCTCCTGCAGTGGGTTCTGGCCTCGCCCATGTTCTGCAGAGTTGGAGAGTTCAGGCAGTTCATGTGGGGCCCGGGTTGAACTTAGTTAACGGGAGGTGTGCCCGCGGCTTGAAACCGGGGTTTGGTCAGGCACTTGCGAAGTCAGACCTGCTACAGTTTAGAGAGCTCTCTCTCCTCTGGCCAGAATTTTCCCCTAGCTCAGCTTCGTTGCTGGTTGTTCCCTTCCTGTGGGACTAGGGCTTTCCTGGGGCGGGACGCCATCCTTCGCTGGTTGGGCGTCCCACCAGGCTTCATCCACAAGCTTGTTTGGGATGTTTTTAGTACTCCCGAATTAGGGAAAGTCGAAATCGCGCGTTTCTCGTCGCCCCGCGATAGAATGTTTTGTTTCAAATTTACTTTTCTTCAAATTATTTCAAATTCTCGTTGGTAGAGAACAAATTTTTATCCTTTTGGTCTCGGGTTTATTCGCCACTAGCTTCGGGTCATGGCAACGAGCAAAGGCGGAATTGTTCGTCAGTAAACGGTTTTGAGGGTCGAGAGTTTGTTGTTTTTTTAGTATAGCTATCTTCCAAAATTTTCCCCGTGCGGGTCTTCCTGCTACGCTCGCTTTCCCTTCCCGTATTGTCTGTGTCGTCACGTCGGAGCATGAAGGGTGTGGCCGACAAGTCTTAATATCTTCTTTTGGTTGCCTTTTATTTTTCTTGTTCGCTTTTTTTTTTCTTCTTCTGTTCTACTGTAATTCGTATGGGAGTCGAAAGAATGTTTTTTTTAAGCCACCATTTTGTAGTAGCAATTTTGCAGTTCATGCTGTAATAAATTTTTAAATTTCATAAACTATAATTTGCAAAATTACGGGGGTAAACTAAGGGAAAGTTGTTATGGACAACCCTCATCTCAAAGTGAAAAGGATAAGACAGAGGGAAAAAGGGGTAGAACCTAGAGTTGAAATGTTATGTCAATTATAATATGTAATGTGTGCGCGTTATTCTACTTAGACTGACTTCCCCTCTTTTTCCACCTTCAAGACTCTTCCCCTTCCCGGGGTGACACCTCCTTCTTTCTTTCTTTTCCCCCCCCTTACCGTCCCGGTTTTCTGTATCACTTGCTTGGCTTTACTTTGGTCTTTGTTTTCTGTCTATATTTCTCTCCCCTTCCTGTAATTCTACCTTTTGACTATTTTTTTTATTGTTCTGCCACCCTTTCATCTCCTACTTGACATGTTATGCAGTCCTATTTGTTTTTTTTTCTTTTTCTTGACCACTGACCTCTGTACTGCCTCCCACTGACAGACTGACCACTACAATCAGCGGGCTGAAACATAATTCTAATCGAGGCTTTAGGGCTTGTTTTGTTCTTGGGTTT
This sequence comes from Conus ventricosus, assembly GCA_018398815.1. Classification (NCBI taxonomy): domain Eukaryota; kingdom Metazoa; phylum Mollusca; class Gastropoda; order Neogastropoda; family Conidae; genus Conus; species Conus ventricosus. Next base: position 11,539 of record JAFLJL010016764.1, read on the forward strand.
GCGCGCACCTTGGCTCGCACACTGGGCGTGTGTGATCCATCCTGCCTTCGACCGTCGAGAGTATCTGGACAGCCGGGACGGATCCAGCAACCGTGCGGATCGCGATCCAGAGGACTGCGATCCGTTTCAACAGGCAGCACAGACATGCCAGGATGTACAGGACAGGCAGCACAGACCATCATGCCAAGATGTACAGGACAGGCAGCACAGACCATGCCAGGATATACTGAGACAGGCAGCACAGACCATGCCAGGATATACTGAGACAGCACAGATCATGCCAGGATATACTGGGACAGGAAGCACAGACCATCATGCCAGGATATACTGAGACAGCACAGATCATGCCAGGATATACTGAGACAGGCAGCACAGACCATGCCAGGATATACTGAGACAGGCAGCACAGACCATGCCAGGATATACTGGGACAGGCAGCACAGACCATCATGCCAGGATGTACTGAGACAGCACAGACCATGCCAGGATATACTGAGACAGCACAGACCATGCCAGGATATACTGAGACAGGCAGCACAGACCATGCCAGGATATACTGGGACAGGAAGCACAGACCATCATGCGAAGATGTACAGGACAGGCAGCACAGACCATGCCAGGATATACTGAGACAGGCAGCACAGACCATCCCAGGATATACTGATACAGCACAGATCATGTCATGATATACTGAGACAGCACAGACCATGCCAGGATATACTGAGACAGGCAGCACAGACCATGCCAGGATATACTGAGACAGCACAGACCATGCCAGGATATACTGGGACAGGAAGCACAGACCATCATGCCAGGATATACTGAGACAGCACAGACCATGCCAGGATATGCTGAGACAGCACAGATCATGCCAGGATATACTGGGACAGGAAGCACAGACCATCATGCCAGGATATACTGATACAGCACAGATCATGCTAGGATATACTGAGACAGCACAGATCATGCCAGGATATACTGAGACAGCACAGATCATGCCAGAATATACTGAGACAGGCAGCACAGACCATGCCAGGATATACTGGGACAGGAAGCACAGACCATCATGCCAGGATATACGGAGACAGCACAGATCATGCCAGGATATACTGAGACAGCACAGACCATGCCAGGATATACTGAGACAGCACAGACCATGCCAGGATATACTGGGACAGGAAGCACAGACCATGCCAGGATATACTGAGACAGCACAGATCATGCCAGGATATACTGAGACAGCACAGATCATGCCAGGATATACTGAGACAGCACAGATCATGCCAGGATATACTGATACAGGCAGCACACACAATGCCAGGATATACTGAGACAGCACAGACCATGCCAGGATATACTGGGACATGAAGCACAGACCATGCCAGGATATACTGATACAGGCAGCACACACAATGCCAGGATATACTGAGACAGCACAGACCATGCCAGGATATACTGAGACAGCACAGACCATGCCAGGATATACCGATACAGGCAGCACACACAATGCCAGGATATACTGAGACAGCACAGACCATGCCAGGATATACTGGGACATGAAGCACAGATCATGCCAGGATATACTGAGACAGCACAGACCATGCCAGGATATACTGGGACAGGAAGCACAGACCATCATCCCAGGATATACTGAGACAGCACAAATCATGCCAGGATATACTGACAAGGACAGATCATGCCAGGATATACTGGGACAGGAAGCACAGACCATGCCAGGATATACTGATACAGCACAGATCATGCCAGGATATACTGAGACAGCACAGACCATGCCAGGATATGCTGAGACAGCACAGACCATGCCAGGATATACTGATACAGCACAGATCATGCCAGGATATACTGAGACAGCACAGACCATGCCAGGATATGCTGAGACAGCACAGACCATGCCAGGATATACTGAGACAGCACAGATCATGCCAGGATATACTGAGACAGCACAGACCATGCCAGGATATACTGAGACAGCACAGACCATGCCAGGATATACTGAGACAGGCAGCACACACAATGCCAGGATATACTGAGACAGCACAGACCATGCCAGGATATACTGGGACAGGAAGCACAGACCATGCCAGGATATACTGAGACAGCACAGACCATGCCAGGATATACTGAGACAGCACAGACCATGCCAGGATATACTGGGACAGGAAGCACAGACCATGCCAGGATATACTGAGACAGCACAGACCATGCCAGGATATACTGAGACAGGCAGCACAGACCATGCCAGGATATACTGGGACAGGAAGCACAGACCATGCCAGGATATACTGAGACAGCACAGACCATGCCAGGATATACTGAGACAGCACAGACCATGCCAGGATACACTGAGACAGCACAGATCATGCCAGGATATACTGGGACAGGATGCACAGACCATTATCCCTGAGCACTGAGTGTTGTCATAGGAACAGTCATGGACTGAACTGCCGGTGCCCCAGCATTGAGTGTTGTCACTGAACTACCGGTGCCCCAGCATGAGTTGTCATAGGAACAGTCATGGACTGAACTACCAATGCCCTCTGGTGGGGGACATCTGCTGATGGTTGCTCCATGGCCAAGCACTCAGCGTTGTCACGGGGACCGTCATGGACTGAACTACTGGTACCCAGCACTGAGTGTTGTCACGGGGACCGTCATGGACTGAACTACCAACGCCCTCTGGTGGGGGACACCTGCTGATAGTTGCTCCATGCCCAAGCACGCAACACTGAATATCTCTGGAATGACTCTACTGCTGGTGAGTGAGCTCAACATGACTTTATCTTGACAGCTCTCTGTGGACTGCCAATGCCGGGGATGTGACAGGATCTAGGATAAACCTGGTGTGGCTGTGTATCAGGATCAAATGAGTGGCATGGAATTAAAGGCCAGAGAGGAAGAGAATCACAAAAGTAAGATAAAATAAAAAATACCATGCACCCAAATTCCTGCACTCTAACACACACATACACAATCCCCCTTCCCATTCATGCACCATTGCTACTACCCATCACTCCATTCTTTTCCACACTCTTCACTCACAAAGACATCAAAATTGGAGGTCCAGTCCCTGGTCTCCATGGCACCTATGCTGATCCTGCACAATACGACTGAAGTCCAGAGTGTTGGTGTCGTAATGAAAAACAGTCTGGTCTGGTGTCATCCATCGTGTGGCCAGGCCCACCACATCACCCAGTGCTGCCCCGTAGATCAAACCTGAAGGACACAACGCAACACGTAGATCAAACCTGCAGGACACAATGCAACATGTACATCAAACCTGCAGGACACAATGCAACATGTACATCAAACCTGCAGGACACAATGCAACACATAGATCAAACCTGACACAATGCAACATGTAGATCAAACCTGCAGGACACAATGCAACATGTAGATCAAACCTGCAGGACACAATGCAACACGGAGATCAAACCTGCAGGACACAATGCAACATGTACATCAAACCTGCAGGACACAATGCAACATCTGACAGAACCAGAAAGTCCCTCTTCGTAGATTGTGAGATTATCCTCAGCGCCAGAACCAGAGCAGTAAGTTCAGCAGAATAGACAGAAGCATCTGGAGGTATATGTTTAACAGTATCTGAGAAGGAGCACCAGGGCAATAGGCTGCACAGGCCACTCCATCCTCAGACTTGGAACCGTCAGTGAAAATTTTCTGAGAAGATGGAAATTTTGAACAGAGGTCAGCATACAATGCCTTGTATGCCAGAGAGCTGGTAGACTCTTTACGAAAAGCTGCAAGATCAAAACGAATCTCTGGTGTGAAAAAGGTCCACGGAGGCTGATCCGGTCAGGCAGAAGGACTCAAACAAGATGGTTCAAGACTTAACAAAGGCCGTCTTGAAAGCTGACAGTGAACCATTTTCACACACACTGCCACTGACGTTTGAATCATTTTCACACACACATGGACACTGACATCAAAACCATTGTCATACACACATGGACACTGACGTTTGAACCATTTTCATACACACATGGACACTGACGTTTGAACCATTTTCACACACACATGGACACGGACGTCTGAACCATTTTCACACCCCTGGACACTTATGTCTGAACCATTTTCACATACACTGCCACTGATGTCTAAACCATTTTCACACACACATTGCCACTGACGTCTGAACCACTTTCACACACACTGCCACTGACATCTGAACCATTTTCACACACACGTGGACACTGACGTCTGAACCATTTTCATACACACATGGACACTGATATTAAAACCATTTTCACACACACATGGACACTGACGTCGGAAACATTTTCACACACACTGGCACTGACATGTGAACCAATTTCACACACATTGACCCTGATGTATGAACTATTTTTCACACACACATGGACACTGACGCCTGAACCATTTTCATACACACATCGACACTGACATCAGAACCATTTTATTACACACATGGACACTGACGTCAGAACCATTTCATACACACATCGACACTGACATCAGAACCATTTTATTACACACATGGACACTGACGTCAGAACCATTTTCACAAACATTGCCACTGATGTTGGAACCATTTTCACACACATGGACACTGACGTCTGAACCATTTTCACACACATTGCCACTGATGTCTGAACCATTTTCACACACACTGACACTGATGTCTGAACCATTTTCACACACACTGACATTGAGTCTGAACCATTTTCACACACACATGGACACTGATGTCTGAACCATTTTCACACACACTGCCACTGATGTCTGAATCATTTTCACACACACATGGACAATTTCACACACATTGCCACTGACGTCTGAACCAATTTCACACACATTGCCACCGACGTCTGAACCATTTTCACACACACATGAACATGACATCGGAACCATTTTCACACACATCGCCACTGACGTTTGAACCATTTTCACACACACTGCCACTGACGACTGAACTATTTTTACACACATGGACATTGACTGACTGGTGCTCAACTGTTCAACTTAGCTCCCCCTGTGCCCAGTCGCAGGTGTGGGACCCGCTTTCTAAATTCTTCCCTGTGCCCAGTCGCAGGTGTGGGACCCGTTTTCTTCCCCTGTGCCCAGTCACAGGTGTGGGACCCGTTTTCTTCCCCTGTGCCCAGTCACAGGTGTGGGACCCGCTTTCTTCCCTGTGCCCAGTCACAGGTGTGGGACCGCTTTCTAAATTCTTCCCCTGTGCCCAGTCGCAGGTGTGGGACCCGTTTTCTTCCCCTGTGCCCAGTCACAGGTGTGGGACCCGCTTTCTTCCCCTGTGCCCAGTCACAGGTGTGGGACCCGCTTTCTTCCCTATACCCAGTCACAGGTGTGGGACCCGCTTTCTTCCCTGTGCCCAGTCACAGGTGTGGGACCCGCTTTCTTCCCCTGTGCCCAGTCACAGGTGTGGGACCCGCTTTCTTCCCCTATACCCAGTCACAGGTGTGGGACCGCTTTCTTCCCCTGTGCTCAGTCACAGGTGTGGGACCCGCTTTCTTCCCTATGCCAGTCACAGGTGTGGGACCCGCTTTCTTCCCCTGTGCCCAGTCACAGGTGTGGGACCAGCTCTCATCTTCTGTGCCAGTCTCAGAAGTGACATTGTGTGGACTGCCTTCAACGCATCCGAACTTGAGGTCACAGTGATTTTTTTTTATGTGTATGTGACTGTGCAAGTCCACCCCAGCTTGGACAGCAACACGTCTGATAAGTGAGGTGAATTATAGTTGGTCAGGATTCAACCTATACCTGAAGGACTTAAATGAAATGATGATTTTCTTTGAGGAAGTAGAATCCTTTTGTGTTGATGATGTTGTTGTTGTTATTTACTGTGACTGAGTGATGCTGATATTTTACAGCCTAACGAGTGATTACACACATTTGAACATTTTCACACACATTGCCTGACGTCTGAACCTTGCACT
>JAFLJL010016764.1:18492-51437 GCA_018398815.1 Conus ventricosus
AAAAACACCACAACACACACACCAACAACTACATACACACATCAACAACCACCTCCCAATACTAAAAGTCTTTCTCAACAAACTGAATTATACTAACTGAAAAAATACATTGTTCCGCAAAAAATGTAAAAAGATATATGATGGCTTCTATATAAGACATTGTTTGCCCGACGGAGATTGAATTATAAATAACGCTGCTTTTTGCAATGTATAATAATTATCAGTTTTAATCCATTGCAGTTTATGTTTCCAGATAATATTGAAAAAAAAACTCACACTAATTTATATTATATATAGATAACAAACTAATAAATTCCAAGATAAGTACCAAACCCGCGCACTGTCCAGCAAACTTACAGAGCAGCTGGTGTTTGCAATGACTGCAAACATAATGAATTATAAACAAAGCTTGCCTCTATGTCTTTGATGAAGAATAGGGAGTTACGCATTCATATCTGCAGTGGTAGATGATTCGCCTATCTAACAGTATGTGCTTGAGTGGGTGAATGGGAAAAATAAAATAATGCTTCTCAAAAGACCTACGCAGCTTATATTCTCCACAGAGAGGGAGAGAGATCCTCCAAATTAGGAGAAAACTCACTAACATATCATAAACTCCTGGTCATATACAATATTTTGAAACTTGGTTGTTTCTCCTCATTGACCGCGGAAGTGATAATTTGACTCCTCAGTCTTTTCAGTTTAAGAAGAATGTGCAATCCCAGAAAAGTCCCTCCGGGGTTGCGACTGTCCCGTGTTCTGAGGGCTTGCGTGGTCCATGAACCTTAGGCCTTTGCTGCGGGGGCATCAATACTTGAGTTAGGCTGTTTTTTCACACTGCTTCTAGGCCTGATAGGTGGCCCAAGAAGCTGTTTGGCCTAAGCGTAACGTGGTAAGGAGTTGATGCCCCTGGTATGGCATCCCATGTCAATAGGCTAAGGGTGAGATCCGACTTATAGATAAACCCTCCTTTCTCCTTTTCTTGTTTTCTGCCTCCCTTATTGGCCTTTTCTATCTTCGTCTCCCCTCAAAGTCTCTTTTCCACACTCCCTTTTCTCTCTGTGTCTCCTTAAGATCCGCCGCGTTAGCCGTGCGGTGCGAACCCTTTGTCGGAGGGGAATGAAGATCCTGGTGATTGAGAGGGCCAACGCTCTCCCACATCACTTGGCCCGACCTACTCCTAGACAGGAGGTACACTTTGTCCCGGGTGTACTAAATCGGCTCCCTTCTTGGGGTGGGTCAAGACGGGCAGTTCCCCAGCTGCCAAGTAAACCCCTGCAGTGCTCATCTCACTGTTCCCTGGAGTTGAGCATGATCAAGGGTGATAGGGTTGGTTGCTTCTTGCTTGTCCGAATTGTCTCTCCGAAGCCTGAAGGGTCAAGACATTGATTCTGGCCCTGGCCCCTTAGTTTGGACTCCAAGGTGGGTGGGTAAGGGGAGAGATGAATCACAATAAACTAAATATACTTCATTAAAAAACTAACCCCCCCAAAGAAGAGGAAGGCAAGAATCCCCAAATTCAGGGGAATTGAACAGACATGATTCTGACAGTGAGGTATACAGAAGACAGGTGTTACCTGGGCTTCCCTGCTCGTGGTGGAAGGGACAGAGCAGAAAGACTCCCCTTCAGCTCTGAGCCCATTGTGCTGTCCAAAAGGGCTTCATGGTATGGCTCAGTGAACCTCGTTCCACATTAAAACGGTTGAGGAATGGTTCCCGTTTTCTCTTCAAAGTCGATCACAGAAGCAATCCGAACAGCTGTCAGAAGGCAAAAAAGCTTGTGATAGGATATCAAGGTGACTCCCCATAACAATTAAATTCATCCAAAGGTGTGATTCGATGCAGAGATCTGGCGGGGTTTTCAGAGCGAAATAAAAACGGAGCGGCGTCCCAGGGTGTGACGGAGGTGCGCAGGGTGACGGTAAAGAAGGTTCCAAGAGAGTGGCCACCACACCCTTCTTTCTGACCTTCTGCAACCCTGTGCTGCCTCCGGTCATCAAGGTTTGGGTTACATAAATGTTCATTTCAGCTAAATGTGCCGCCCATTGAGGTGCTTTCAGTGCCAGAAGTTTGCCATGTCAGAGACCGCTGTTCAGGGCAAGAGGTATGGCGGTGTTTGCTGCAAGGCAACCCATGATGGGCCGTGTCAAGATCCGCACATTGTGCTAACTGCGTGGCACCATCCCTCCTCTTCAAGAAACTGTCCTCTTTGGATTCAGGAATCCGCAATTCAAAGACTAAAGACTGAAAAGAAAATTTCCTTTTTTGAAGCCCGCAAGCAGGTTGTGGGCAGTCAGACGCCGACAGCCTCTTCCTATGCTTCGGCTGTAACGGAAAGTTCCCACAGTTTCCACTCGATCAGTCTGCTGTCAGACTGATACTTTACGTTTTCGAAGACACTGCAAGTCGAACTGTCAACTCTGGTGGAAGCAGGTCCACCACCTCTCAACCCAAAATGATTGCCCCTGGTGAGGCAAAAAATCCGCCACCCCTCAGACTGCCCAGCAGTCTACAACATCTGCTGCTGGCAGATTAAAAAACCAGCATTCCCCCTCGAACTCCTCTGTCCAGTGCCCGTGCGGGCAAGGGAGTTCCACCCATGTGGAGATGGTGGAGATAAGGAAAAAACCCTCCACCATCTCCCAAATCCAGACCTCCACCTTCTCCAAACTCCAGGCCTTTGTCACCTGCGGGCAGTCTGCCAGCAGGTCCAAAGACCAACACAGTCCAGTGAAACTACAAAAATAAATTCACTCCATTGAGCGCAGATGTTCGAGGAGGAGATGACCTGATCTCTCTCCTTTTCGCCTCTGCACCATGGATAGTACCAATACCATTGGAATATCCTGGATTAAATTCCAACTTTGAGGAGCTGCAGCTTCTGTGTCAGTCTATAAAACCCTTCCGTCGTGGCTCTTCAAGAAACTCAAATTCAAAGCCAGAAGACCTTACTCTTTCTGGCTTTAATATTCTTTCAAACCTGCACAACCATCCACGTTGGACTGTCGGGCGGTGTTGCCCTTCTCCTACACAAAACTTTGTTGTATAGTCCTGTCGCTCTGTCTACCTCCTTCAGCTGTAGCTGCGAGAGTCACTCTCCACAAGACTGTGACATCTGTTCTCTTTATCTACCACCTTCTGTCCCGGTTTGTCGTCAGGACCTTGTCAGTCTGTAGGAGAACTTCCTCGACCTTTTTTGCTGTTGGGTGACTTTAACGTCACAACCCTCTTTGGGGTAGTGCCGGAACGTCATCCAGAGGTCAGCTGATTGAGGATATCCTGTCGGTTTGGATTAGTGTTTGTCTGAACGACGGACTCAACTTACCCTCCACTCTTTCCACAGGTTCACTTTCGTGTTAGATTTGTCGGTTTGTGACCCCTGCGCTGGTCCTGGACTATTAGTTGGTCCTGTCCATGACGATCGCATGGAAGTGACCATTCCCTTCCCTTCTTTTACATCAGCCCATATTAACTGAACCCGCCTCTGTCCTCCACAACATCTCAATTAAAAACAGCAAACTGGATCATAATTTGCAGTCCAACTATATTCTAAGAGTTCCAGGACACTGATTTCCTTCAGGAGTCCGGCACCCGGCAGAATCACTGACTACCACGTGTGATCAACTGTGCTCAAACCTGTAAATTCCCAGTGTCTTCCGACGAGAACTCAAATGCCAAAAAACCCTGGTTTTCGATTTCAGAGATGCAACAAATCCAAAGTTAGAAAAACGGCCCTTCAAAGCGTCAGGTATAACCAAACGACCTTTCGGGCCCAACGCTAGAGCCCATCAGAAACTCCGTGCTAAATCAAGACCACAAAACTTTAAAATCAGTAAACGTCGTCCTGAGATCTCTCCAGCTGACATCAAAAACTTCTAAGAAAAAAAGGTGGAACATCATTAAGAAAATCAAAGGGAAGAACACCTGTCCCACTGTGCAACCATCTCACGTTTTTCGGATTCTTTAATACAGAAAAGAAAGCAGTTGCTAATCAGCATCTTCAACCATTGAAAAGAATTCCTCCTCTTCTAATAAATCAGTTCGCTTTTGTCAAACACAAAGCCCTAAACGAAAACACACTACCTGCAACTTTTCGTCCGACAACCTGGAAGACGACAATCTTCCTTTCACTTAAACGTGCTGAAATCTATCTGCCTTGCTTTCTTGCCCGATTCCTCTCCAGGTAAGATGAAATCCCATTAATCAGCTGTTGAAAACATCTCCCCTAAAGTCTGAACATACTGCTACAGGTCTACAACCATGTGCGGACTACAGGTTTTTTTTTCCACCCTCTTGGGCGAAATGCCCTCATTAATCCCCATCCCAAAAACAGGGAAAAGATCTTTCTAAACCTCCAAATTACCGTCCCATAGCTTTGACCACTGTGTTTTAAATTAATGGAAAAATGGTCAATCTGCTAGTGGAAACTTTACACCGATGGCCTTTTGGCGAAAGAACAAGGTGGTATCCGCAAACATCGGACTACCGTTGACCATTTGATTCCGTCTGGAAATCTACACTTCGGAAACCGCCTGTTTCGAACAACTGCATGCAGTGGCAATTTTCTTCTTGACTTGGAGAAGGCCTAACTATACCACCTGGAAGGTCGGGGATACTTCATGATCTCCACGATCTGGGTTTTCGAGGTCATCTTCCGCATTTTTATTCAAAATTTTTTGAGCAGAATCGACAGTTTCCAGGTCCGGGTTGGCACCACCTCTCTGATGTCCCACAGCAGGAGTTGGTGTTCCACAGGGGAGCATACTATCTCCTGCCCATCTTTAGTAATTAAGATCAAACCAACATAGTTCAATCAGTCAGCAGGTTCAGACTGCTCATTGTTTGTGGATGATTTTGCTGTCTACTAACGCAACTGGAAGCCTGTAACCCGAGTGTCCATCGCAGGCTCCAAGCTTGCGTAGATAAAATCCATCGGTGGGCGGATGAAAAACGGTTTCACCTTTTCTGCTAACAAAAACCCAGTGTATTTCACTTCCATAATTTTCCGTCAGTTTTTTCCCGATCCGGAACTTCACGTAGGGGGAAACTCCCATTCCACTGTTAAAGAGGCCAAATTTCTGGGATCATTTTTGACCAAAAACTTAAACTTTCTCATCCATATTAAAAACCTCAAAACTGCCTGCCCAAAGGCACTGAATAATCTGCGGGCGTTAGCACACACCGACTGGCGCAGATAAGAAAACTTTGTTGCACCACTACAGAGAGCCCTTGTCCGATCTAAACTGGACTACGGTTGTGCAGTGTACGGCTCCGCAAGATCATCTTACCTCAAACTCTGGACCCTATCCACCATCAAGGGCTATCGTCTTCTGTCTTTGAGCTTCCGCACCACCCCTGTGTACATCCTGTACGCAGGGCATGTGAAACCTTCAACTGGTCCAAATGCGCAGGCTGAAACTGTACTTTGAATTATTTACATCCGACTGTTCTCAAACCACAGAATCCTGCCTATGACCTGTGTTTTATGACCCACCGTCCAAAAGTAATTTTGAAACAAACCCCGAAATGTATTCCCCGTTTGGGCATCGTATGCAGCCTCACACGGTGCGGAATGCAGGAATAGACCCGGGGGAGTATTTTCGATTTTTCCAAGTTTCCGGATGCAACCTCCATGACCTTTTTCACTACCAGAGATTCGTTTGATTCTCGCAGCTTTCCGTAAGAGTCTACCACTCTCTGGCGTACAAGGCTTTGTATGCCTAGCTCTGAGTTCCAATTCTCATCCTATCAAAAATTTTCAACTGTCTTCCAAGTCCTGTGGATGGAGTGAGCCTGTGCAGCCTAACTGCCTGGGGCTCCTTCCCAGATAATGTTGAACATATACATTCAAAGCTCCTGTCTATTCTGCTGAACTTACTGCTCAGTACTGGCTTTGAAGATAACTCACAATTCTTCGCGAGGAGGACTTTCTGGTTCTGTCGATTCGCTGTCAGCTTTAGAGCCATAGCTGGCCGCACCTTCAGCATCCAGAACTTTACTTTTTTTTTTTTTGAACATTTTAGCAAGTTAAGCGGACGGTTACAACATTACTCTTGCTTGGGTTCCTGGCCAGTGTTGGCATCCGGCGGGAACGTAAAGGTTGATTCGATGAAGCCAAGAACGCCCAAGAGAGAAACTGTCCAACACTTATATCCCCACTCAGATGTGAAACCAAAATTAACGATGATGTGAGAGACCTCTGGCAGAGGATTGAACACACAGACCGAATCACAAACTCTTTCAATCCTTCCAAACCTTAAAGACTTCCTCCCATCTACGTCGGGTGTCGTAAAAGGAAACGTTCTGTGCCGGCTGCACACCGCCATTCGTATTTACCCATTCTTACCTTTTAAAGACTGACGAAGCGCCGGTGCATTCGCATGTCATTCACCCACTCGAGCGAATGAAACATGTTTCTTTTAGGTGTTGGACTTGCACATGTTCAGACACAAACATTTTACAGCGATCCATGAAGATCCTGTTTCAGGGATTCCCGCCTTACTGATCCTTGGTTTTTAGAGAGAAAATTAACATTTTTCATCGATTGAGATTTACGGAAAAGGATTTTTAAACAAAGTTCTGGTTCGTTTAGTAACGATGTCATTTAACGAGATGTGTGAGGTTATTTTTTTTTTTTTTTTTTTTTTTTTTTTTTTTTATAATGGTGGTTGTTTTAAGTGGTGACAGGCCTGATGTGGCCCTCTGCGGCGGCTGGGCTATAAGCAACATTATCTTTTCTTATCTTGCCTATGAGTGTTTTTTGACCCCGTTCCAAGTAGTTGAACAAACCCGAAATGTATTCCGCCGTTTGGTTTCGTATGCGCCTCACGGCGGAATGCAGTCTAGACCTGGGGGAGTTCTGATTTTTTTCAAGTTTCCGATCAACCACCGGGACCTTTTTCACGCCAGAGATTCTTTGATCTTGCAGCTTTCGCAAAGAGTTACCGCTTCTGGCGTCCCAAGGGGCTTTGTGAGCTCTTTTCCCAAATTCCATCCACAAAAGTTTTCACTGAGGGTTCCAATCTGAAAAAGGAGTGGCCTGGGCACCTACTGCCCTGGGGCTCCTTCAAGATACTGTTGGAAACATATCCATCCGATGTCTTTCTTCGGGAATTACTGCTCTGGTTTTGGCTTTGAAGATATCTCACGTTTCAAGAGGGACTTCGGTTCTGTGGGAAATTCGCTGTCACTTTGAGGCCAAAAGTGGGCGCAACCTTCAGCATCCAGAACTTTACTTTTTTTGAACTTTTGCAAGTTGAAGGGGGAAACGGTTACAACAATTACTCTTGCTTGGGTTCCTGGTCATGTTGGCAATTGGCGGAACGAAATGGTTGATCGTTAGCAAGAACCCACAAAGAGAACTGTCCAACCCTTATATCCCCTGCTCAGAGTGAAACCCAAAATTACGTTTAAATGTGAGAGACCTCTGCAGGAGGATTGGACACACAAAACGAGTAACAAACTTTTTCGATCCGCCAAAACCCTTTAAAGGGAATTCCCCCCACCACGTCGGGGGAGGCGTAAAGAGGAAACGGTTCTGGCCGGCTGACCGGCTTCGTATTTTACCATGGCTTTACCTTTAAAGGTGAAGGCTCCGTGGTGCATTCCATGATCGCCACTCACAATGAAACATGTTCTTTTAAGTTTTGGGGACTTGCCCCGAGTGAGACACAAACATTTTAAGCTGAGTCCATGAAGATCCTGTTCAGGGATTCCGCCGATGTGATCTTGAGTTTTTGAGAGAATAACATTTTTCCATTGATTTAAGATTTACGGAAGAAAGATTTTTAACAAATTTCTGTGCGTTTCTAGACGAGTCATTTAACGAGATGTTTTTAAAAGTATTTTTTTTTTTTTTTTTTTTTTTTTTTTGCGGGTGAGTTGATTTTAACGTGGTGACAGCCTGATAGGGCCCCCTTTGCGGTCGGCTGGGCTATAAGCAACATATTTATCTTATCGGTGTGGAGTTGGTGTGTGTGTTTGTGTGATATTATAACCATTTTCTCTGTCATCCTCATTTTTTCTTAAAATTCTAAGCCCATTATAGGTCAATTTCCCCAAACATAAGCCTGGAACCTCTCTCTCCTCACACCCCACACCTTCCCCCCCAGAACAAATATGCCCCTTTCTCACCTATACAGTGATTCTTCCCAGAAGGTAGAGTTTACGGGGATGTTCCATTCCAGATGCTGGTGCTGGACTCGCTGACCAACTGGGCAGGTGTGGTGGATGAATTGGACTTTGCCAAACGTCTGTCGGCATGGAGCGAGCACGGCTTTCCCGAGCTGGGTGACACTGCGGGAATTCTGATCAGCTCCACCATTTTTCCCCGGTCAGTGTGGCACCGGAGGACAGGCACCCGGGTCGTGCATGAAATAGAGAAAGAGAAAATTGGACACATGGGGTCATGCATGAAATAGACATAGACACATTGGACACATGGGGTCATGATGAAATAGACATAGACACATGGACACATGGGGTCATGCATGAAATAGACAAGACACATTGGACACATGGGGTCGTGCATGAAATAGACAGACACATTGGACCATGGGGTCATGCATGAAATAGACACATTGGACCATGGGGTCATGCATGAAATAGACATAGACACATTGGACACATGGGGGCGGCATGAAATAGACATAGACACATTGGACACATGGGGTCATGCAGAAATAGACATAGACACATTGGACACATGGGGGTCATGCATGAAATTTGACATAGAGACATTGGACACATGGGGTCATGCATGAAATAGACATAGACACATGGGGTTTATGCATGAAATAGAACTAGAGACATTGGACACATGGGGTCATGCATTAAATAGACATAGAGACATTTGGGCAACATGGGGTCATGCATGAAATAGACATAGACACATTGGACACATGGGGTCATGCATGAAATAGACATAGAGACATTGGACACATGGGGTCATCCATGGAAATAGACAGACACATTGGACACATGGGTCATGCATGAAAGACATATGACACAATAGACACATGGGGTCGTGCATGAAATAGACAGACACATTGGACACATGGGGGCTGCTGAAATAGACATAGGGCACATTAGACACATGGGGTCGTGCATGAAAAAGACATTGACACATGGTGTCATGCATGAAAAAAGACATAGACACATTGGACACATGGGGGCATGCATGAAATAGACATAGACACATTGGACACATGGGGTCATGCATGAAAAAGACAGACACATTGGACACCCTGGAGTCATGCATGAAAGACATTGACACAATAGACACATGGGTCGTGCATGAAATAGACAGACACATTGGACACATGGGGTCATGCTTTAAATAGACATAGACACATTAGACACATGGGGTCGTGCAATGAAATAGACATAGACACATGGGGTCGTGCATGAAATAGACATAGACACATTGGACACATGGGGTCATGCATGAAATAGACATAGACACATGGGGTCATGCATGAAATAGACATTGACACATTGGACACATGGGGTCGTGCAAAGAAATAAAACATAGACACATTGGACACATGGGGTCATGCATGAAAGACATTGACACATTGGACACATGGGGTCGTGCATGAAATAGACAGACACATTGGGCACATGGGGTCATGCATGAAATAGACATAGACACATGGGGTCATGCATGAAATAGACCCTAGACACATTAGACACATGGGGGCATGCATGAAATAGACAAGACACATGGGGTCATACATGATATAGACATAGACACATGGGGTCATACATGAAAAAGACATTGCACATGGGGTCATGCATGAAATAGACATAGGGACATGGGGTCGTGCATGAAATAGACTAGACACATTGGACACATGGGGTCGTGTATGAAATAGACATAGACACATTGGACACATGGGGTCGTGCATGAAATAGACATAGACACATTGGACACATGGTCATTTCATGAAATAGACATAGACACATGGGTCATGCATGAAATAGACACATAAAACACATGGGATCATCCATGAAATAGACATAAGACACATTGGACACATGGGGTCATGCATGAAGTAGAAAATAGGGCACATTAGACACATGGGGTCATGCTTGAAATAGACATAGACACATTGGACACATTGGGTCATGCCTGAAATAGACATAGAACATTGGACACATGGGGTCAAGCCTGAAATAGACATAGACACATTGGACACATGGGGGTCTGCATGAAATAGACATAGACATATTGGACAATGGGGTCAGCATGAAATAGACATAGAAAACATGGGGTCATGCATGAAAGACATAGAGACATGGGGTCGTGCATGGGAAAGACATAGACACATAGGGTCATGCATGAAATAGATATTGACACATTAGACCCCATGGGTCGTGCATGAAATGACATAGACACATTGGACACATGGGTCGTACATGAAATAGACATAGACACATTGGACACATGGGGTCATGCATGAAATAGACATAGACACATTGGACACATGGGGTCATGCATGAAATAACATAGACACATGGGGTCTGCATGAAATGGACAGAGAGACATGGGGTCGTGCATGGAATAGACATAGACACATAGGGTCATGCATGAAATAGATATTGACACATTAGACACATGGGGTCGTGCATGAAATAGACATAGACACATTGGACACGATAATGTTGCTTATAGCCCAGCCGAACCGCGAAGGGCCACATCAGGGCTGGGCATTGGACACATGGGGTCGTGCATGAAATAGACATAGACACATTGGACACATGGAGTCATGCATGAAATAGACTAGACACATTGGACACATGGGGGGCCCGCATGAAATAGACACATTGGACACATGGGGTCGTGCATGAAAATAGACATAGACACATGGGGTCGTGCATTTAAATAGACATAGACGCATTGGACACATGGGGCCGTGCATAAAATGACATAGACACATTTGATACATGGGGGCATACATGAAATAAATAAAGACACATAGACACATGGGGGTCATGCATGAAATAGACATAGACAAATGGGGTCGTACATGAAATAGACATAGACACTTGGGGTCATGCAAAGAAATAGACATAGACAAATGGGTCGTACATGAAATAGACATAGACAATTAGACATATGGGGTCGACATGAAAAAAGACATAGACACATTAGACATAGGGGTCGTACATGAAATAGACATAGACACATTAGACATATGGGTCGTACATGGAAATAGACATAGACATATGGGGTCGTACATGAAATAGACATAGACATATGGGGTCGTACATGAAATAGACATAGACACATGGGGTCGTACATGAAATAGACATAGACACATGGGGCAGGTCTGCTGCTGGCATTCAGGCAGTATGATGAAAACCTTGAGTCTGGCATGTCTGGATTGGACCGATGTCGGTGTTGACATGGTGATGAAGGTTAAATCTTCGAAGGATGGTCAAGGGCATCGTGAATTCCCCTGATGGTTCAGGCAACCAGACTGTCTGAAGAAAGTGCTCTTCCAGAAGAAAACACACATTTTGTTTATATGTTGAGTTGATTATTACTGGTATCAGAGATTCAGTAACAGGCACTTCAGTGACAGAAGTAGATGGATTTTCTTCAGCATTTCCTCAGTGCTGAACTAGAACACTGTCACCTCAGTGACAAAAACTGCCAGGATTCCCTCAGCATTTGTACCGTGCTGAACTAGAACTCTGTCACCTCAGTGACAAAAACTGCCTGGATTCCTTCAGTATTTGTACAGTGCTGAACTAGAACTCTGTCACCTCAGTGACAAAAACTGCCAGGATTCCCTCAGCATTTGTACAGTGCTGAACTAGAACTCTGTCACCTCAGTGACAAAAACTGTCTGGATTCCTTCAGTATTTGTACAGTGCTGAACTAGAACTCTGTCACCTCAGTGACAAAAACTGCCTGGATTCCTTCAGTATTTGTACAGTGCTGAATAGAACTCTGTCACCTCAGTGACAAAAACTGCCTGGATTCCTTCAGTATTTGTACAGTGCTGAATAGAACTCTGTCACCTCAGTGACAAAAACTGCCTGGATTCCTTCAGTATTTGTACAGTGCTGAACTAGAACTCTGTCACCTCAGTGACAAAAACTGCCAGGATTCCCTCAGCATTTGTACAGTGCTGAATAGAACTCTGTCACCTCAGTGACAAAAACTGCCTGGATTCCTTCAGTATTTGTACAGTGCTGAACTAGAACTCTGTCACCTCAGTGACAAAAACTGCCAGGATTCCCTCAGCATTTGTACAGTGCTGAATAGAACTCTGTCACCTCAGTGACAAAAACTGCCTGAGTTCCTCCAGAATTTCCACAGTGAAGAACCCACAGACCTCAAAATGTACTGTGGTGTAGACATTGGTCATAGCATGTAAAACTTGGTAAACAGGTGCTTGTGAATTATCTTTCCCATTGTCTGATGTGGACACATGGGACCCAAAACATGATCCTGTTGTACAGTCTCCACACATCCGTGTTGGAAAACAGTTGTTGATAACGATAGATAGTATCGGAACAGTGCGTGCTTGGAAAACATTGTTGTCGAACTTACTGGAAGTAATGAAACTGTTGGCAACGAGAGAAGCGGAAACGAGCGGGGAGAGTCAACGAACCTGTACGAGCCGAGGAGGCAGCGATATAAGTACATTTGTAGTTTAACTTTTCATGGTTGCAGAGCGTAAGTATGGCGCTAAACTTTAAAATACTGCCGAGTCTTGGACCGGACACAGTATATGAGATGTGGAAAAAACGAACTTGAAGTTTGGAAGCTAGTGACAGATGTGAAGCCTGAGAAACAAGCATTAGCGGTTACGTTATCGCTAACGGGACAAGCTCGAGTGAAAGCTTTGGAGATCGACTCTGCAGAACTGAACACCAGAGATGGTATGAACGTTTTAATTACTGCTCTCGATGCTCTCTTTCGTCAAGAAGAAGTTGATCTAGCATATTCTTCATACTCGGATTTTGAGTCATTTAAAAAAGGGCAAAGCATGTCAATGGCTGATTACATTGTAGAATATGAAAGAAGATACACGATCTGCAAGAAATACAAGATGGAGTATCCAGATGCAGTATTGGCGTTCAAACTGTTGGACAATGCAGGTTTGATAGAAAAAGAAAAACAGTTAGTGTTGACTGCAGCATCTGATAGAAAATTTTCTTCTATGAAGGCTGCTTTGAAGAGAATTTTTGGAGGTCATTCAGGAGCCAAAGTTGAGGATGAAATCATAGTGAAACAAGAAGAAATGTTTGTGACAAAGAACTGTACAAGATACAGAGGAAGTAGATTTCCAGATCCACCTAGTTCGAGTGATCAAAGAACATGGCCAAAGAACAAAGTTCCAAGAGGCTCTAACCCACTGGACAGAAATGGAAGGAGAACAAAGTGTGCTGTTTTGCCAGTCAGTGTGTTGTACTGGGCCAGACAATGCCCACACAAAGAAGAAGTGAGAATGACAGACACTGACACTGAATATTATGAAGAATGTAAAGAACAATGCAACTTGGCATTATTCACTAAAGAACACAGAACAGAGAATGAGATGCTGATGACAGAATCTTATGGCTGTGCAGTTATTGATACAGCATGTACCAAAACTGTCTGTGGCAAGAAATGGTATGAGGAATATGTGAACAGACCACAAGAAGATCAAAAGAAAGTCATCAAGAAAAAGGCAAGTACAAAGATTTTCAGGTTTGGAGATGGTGCTCAAGTGCACTCATACATGAATGTGACAATCCCAGCTCAGATTGGCATGACAAAGTGTAACATTGAAAAAGAAGTTGTGGATATAGAACTTCCACTCTTGCTGAGCAAGGATTCTTTGAAGAAAGCAGGAACTGTTCTGGATATGTCCAATGACAAAGCCACGATGTTTCAACAACCTGTGGAGCTAAACTACACTTCAAGTGGACAGTATTGCATTGACATTGTCGGAAACAAAGGAGTGATGCAAAACGATGGTGAAATCCTGCTGGCCTTGGAAAATCTAGATGAAAAAGAACAAACAAAATCACTTCTGAAACTTCACAAACAGTTTGGGCATGCTTCAGCAGAGAATCTGAAGAAGTTAATGCAGAATGCAGGAGTCAAGGACATAGATTTGTTCGAGAAAATTACAAAGTTAGTAGAAGAGTGTGATGCTTGTGGTCAACACAGAAAAACGCCGCCAAAACCATCAGTAGGAATGCCTTTGGCAGATGATACAATCAAGCAGTGGCTGTTCTTCATGAGCTTGGCAAAAATGTCTGGTACCTTCACATGATTAACCAGTTTAGATTCAGTGCTGCTGCAATAATCAGAAGCAAACAGTCATCAGTCATAGTGCACAACTTCATGAAGTGCTTGATTGCAGTGCATGGCCCACCAGAAGTACTGATAAGTGACATAGCAGAGAATTCAACAATGACGAATTCCATGACATGTGCGAAAACTTCAACATTGAAGTGAAAACTACAGCAGCCTACAGCCCATGGAGCAATGGTCTGATGGAACGTCACAACCAAAACCCTTTCCAACATTTCTGCTGAAAATCATGTCTGACAAGAAAGATCTGGATTGGGAGACAGCACTGTGCTGGGCCCCTCCGGGGGGTTGCGACCTTGTCGTGGTCGGAGGGTTTGCGTGGTCAGTGATCCCTTGGCTCTGCTGGCGGGGGCATCAATACTTGAAGATTAGGCTGTTTTTTTCATATGCTTCTAGGCCTGAGAGGTGCAGATGCTGTTTGGCCTAAGCGTAACGTGGTAAGGAGTTGATGCCCTGGTAGGGCTTCCCATGTCAGATAGGCTAAGGGTGAGGATCCTGACTAAGAGTAACCCGCCTTTCTCCTTTTCTTGTTTTCTGCCTTTATTTGGCCCTTTTCTATCTTCGTCCCCTTCAAGTCTTCTTTTCCACACTCCTTTTCTCTCTGTGGTCTCCTTAAGATCCGCCGCGTTTGCCGTGCGGTGCGACCTGTGTCGGAGGGGAATGAGATCCTGGTGATTGAGAGGGCCAGCGCTCTCAACACATCATTTGGCTCGGACCTCTCCTAGACAGGGAGTACACCTTGGCCCGGGTGTACTAATCGGCTCCCCTTCTTGGGGCTGGGTCAAGACAGACAGTCCCTTGCTGGCCAAGTAAACCCTGCAGTGCTCAGCTCTCTGTTCCCGGAGTTGAGCATGATCGGGGGGGATAGGGTTGGTGGTGTCTGTGTGTCGTATGTCTCTCCCGAAGCCTGGAAGGGGTCAGACATTGGTTTCTTGGCCTGGCCCTTAGTTGGACTCGAAGGTGGGTGGGTAAGGGAGAGATGAATCACAATAAACTAAATATGACTTCTTTAAAAAAACATTCCCCCCAAAAGGAAGAGGAAGGCAGCATCCCTATTTCAGGGGATTGTCAAACAGATAGTGACTCTGATACCGAAGTTCGACAGAAGACAGGTTTTTGGGCTTCCTGGCTCGTGATGGAGGGGACGGAGCAGGAAAGACCCTTCAGCTCTGAGCCCGTTGCCATTCAAAAGGGTTTTCAAGGAATAGCAGGCGACCCTCGGTCCATCAAGAGGTTGAGGAATGGCTCATTTCTCATTCAAAGCAAATCACAAAAACAATCTGAACAGCTGCAGAAAGCAACAAAACTTGTGGACAGGGAGATCAGGGTAACTCCCCACAAACAATTAAATTCATCCAAAGGTGTGATTCGATGCAGAGATCTAACGGGTGTTTCAGAGGCAGAAATAAAAACGGAGCTGGCGTCCCAGGGTGTGACGGAGGTGCGCAGGGTGACGGTCAGGAAGGGTTCAGAGAGAGTGGCACCAACACCCTCTTTCTGACCTTCTGCAGCCCTGTGCTGCCTCCGGTCATCAAAGTTGGTTACCTAAATGTTCATGTGCAGCTATATGTGCCGTCCCATTGAGGTGCTTCAGGTGCCAGAAGTTTGGCCATGTCAGGGACCGCTGTTCTGGGCAGGAGGTATGTGGTGTTTGCTGCAAGGCAACCCATGATGGGCCGTGTCATGATCGGCACATTGTGCTAACTGCGGTGGCGACCATCCCTCCTCTTCACGAAACTGTCCCTTTGGATTCAAGAGTCTGCTATACAACGAGTTAAAACGGAAAAGAAGATCTCATTTTTTGAAGCCCGGAAACAGGTTGTGGGCAGTCAGACGCCGACAGCTTCTTCCTATGCTTCGGCTGTCAAGAAAGCTCCCATAGTTCCTACTCGGTCAGTCTGCTGCCAGACTGACGAATTCATGTTCTCGAAGACATTTGCAAGTAAGATCTGTCAGTTCTGGTGGTAGCAAGTCACCACCTTCCAACCCAAAAAGACTGCCCCTGGTGGAGGCAAAAAATCCGCCACCCTCAGACTGCCCGCAGTCTACAACATCTGCTGCTGGGCAGATGAAAAAACCAGCACCCGCACCTCGAACCCCATGTCCAGTGCCCGTGCGGGCATAGGGAGTTCAACAACCCAGTGTGGAGATGGTGGAGATGAAGAAGAAACCTCCACCATCTCCCAAATCCAGACCTTCTTCGCCTGTTGGCAGTCTGCAGCAGGTCTGTAGACCAACACTCTCCTGTGAAACTAACTAACAAGTTCACTCCTTTGGAAGCAGATGTTGAGGAGGAGATGACCTGATCTCTCTCTTTTCGCCCTCTGCACCATGGATTAATACAATATTCCATTGGAATATCCGTGGTCTAAATTCCAACTTCGAGGAGCTGCAGCTTCTGTGTCAGTCTCTAAAACCTTCTGTCGTGGCTCTTCAAGAAACTCAAATTCAAAGCCAGAAGACCTTTACTCTTTCTGGCTTTAATATTCTTTCGAAACCTGCACAACCATCCACGTTGGGACTGTCGGGCGGTGTTGCCCTTCTCCTACACAAAACTTTGTTGTATAGTCCTGTCACTCTGTCTACTCTCTTCAGGCTGTAGCTGCGAGAGTCACTCTCCACAAGACTGTGACATTCTGTTCTCTTTATCTCTCACCTTCTGTCCCGGTTTGTCGTCAGGACCTTGTCAGTCTGATAGAAGAACTCCCTCGACCTTTTTTGCTGTTGGGTGACTTTACGGTCACAATCCTCTTTGGGGTAGTGCCGGTACGTCACCCAGAGGTCTGCTAATTGAGGATGTCCTTTCAGACTGGATTTGTGTTGTCTGAATGACGGATCTGCAACTTATCTCCACTCTTCCTCAGGTTCACTTTCGTGTTTAGATTTGTCGGTTTGTGACCCCCTCGCTGGTCCTGGACTATGAGTGGTCTGTCCATGACGATCTGCACGGAAGTGACCATTTCCCTGTCCTTCTACAACCTGTATTAACTGCACATGTCTCTGTCTCTCAGCATCTCAATTATAAGAAAGCAAACTGGGATCTTTTTGCAGCCACTATTTCCAGGAGTTCCAGGACACTGATTTTCTTCAGAGTCCGGACCCAGCAGAATCTCTGACTAATACTATGATTAAATGTGCTAAAGCCTGTATTCCAGTGTCTTCCGACAAACTTCAAATGCCAAAAACACCCTGGTTTGATTCAGATTGCCAACAAATTTCCAAAGTCCGAAAACGGGCTCAGCGTCAGGTATACCATCGACCTTCGGGTCCCAACGCTCGAGCCCATCAGAAACTCCGTGCTAAATCAAGACACACTTTTAAATCAGTAAACGTCGGTCCTGGAGAAGCTTCTGCTCCAGGCTGACTCAAAACTTCTAAGAAAAAAGTGTGGAACATCATTAAGAAAATCAAAGGGAAGAACACCTGTCCCACTGTGAACCATCTCAAGTTTTCGGATTCTTTAATAACAGAGAAGAAAGCAGTTGCTAATCTGCTTGCT
Organism: Conus ventricosus; assembly: GCA_018398815.1. Lineage (NCBI taxonomy): Eukaryota > Metazoa > Mollusca > Gastropoda > Neogastropoda > Conidae > Conus > Conus ventricosus. Next base: position 36,312 of record JAFLJL010016764.1, read on the forward strand.
TCAACCATTGAAAAGAATTCCTCCTCTTCTAATAAATCAGTCACTTTTGTCAAAAACAAAGCCCTAAAAGAAAAATCACCCTGCAACTTTTCATCGACAACATGGAAGACTACAATCTTCCTTCACATTAAACGAACTGAAATCTGCCTTACTCTCTTGCAGCGATTCCTCTCCAGGTATAGATGACATTCATTATCAACTATTGAAACATCTTCCGCAAGAAGGTCTGAACATACTGCTACAGGTCTACAACCACGTGTGGACTACAGGTTTTTTTCCACCCTCTTGGCGAAAAGCCCTCATTATTCCCATCCCCAAACCTGGAAAAGATCTTTCTAATCCGTCTAACTACCGTCCATAGCTTTGACCAGCTGTGTCTGTAAACTGATGGAGAAAATGGTCAATGCTAGGCTCATGTGGAAACTTGAAACCAATGGCCTTTTGGCGAAAGAAACAGTGTGGTTTCCGCAAACATCGGAGTACAGTTGACCATTTGATTCGTCTGGAATCTACACTTAGGAACGCTTTTTTAAACAGACAGCATGCAGTGGCAATTTTCTTTGACTTGGAGAAGGCCTACGATACCACCTGGAAGTCGGGGATACTTCATGATCTCCACGATCTGGGTTTTCGAGGTCATCTTCCGCTTTTTATTCAAAATTTTTTGCAGAACGACAGTTTCAGGTCCGGGTTGGCACCACTCTCTCTGATGTCACGAGCAGGGAGTTGGGTGTTCCACAGGGGAGCATACTATCTCCTGCCCTCTTCAGTATTAAGATCAACAACATTGTGAAATCAGTTCAGCAGGGTTCAGACTGCTCATTGTTTGTGGATGATTTTGCTGTCTACGCAACTGGAAGCCTGTAACCCGAGTGTCCAGCGCAGGCTCCAGCTTTGCGTAGATAAATCCATCGGTGGGCGGATGAAAACGGTTTCACCTTTTCTGCTACAAAAACCCAGTGTATTCACTTCCATAATTTCCGTCAGTTTTTTCCAGATCCTGAAATTCAGTTGGGAAATTTCCCATTCCAGTGTTAAAGAGGCCAAATTTCTGGGAGTTATTTTTGACCAGAAACTTAACTTTCTCAGCCATATAAAAACCTCAAAACTGCTTGCAGAAAGCACTGAATATTCTGCGGGTCGTTAGCACACACCGACTGGGGCGCTGATAAGAAAACTTTGTTGCACCTCTACAGAGCCCTGGTCCGTTCAAAACTGGACTACGGTTGTGCTGTCTATGGCTCCGCAAGATATCTTACCTCAAACTCTTGGACCCTATCCACCATCAAGGGCTTTGTCTCTGTCTTGGAGCGTTCCGCACCACCCTTGTGTACAGCTGTACGCAGAGGCAGGTGAACCTTCACTGTCAACCGCAGGCTGAAAACTGTCTTTGAATTATTACATCCGATGTTCTCAGAACCGCAGAATCTGCCTATGACTGTGTTTTTGCCCTCCGTTCCAAAGTAAGTTTGAAACAAACCGAAATGTATTCCGCCGTTTGGGCTTCGTATGCAGCCTCACGTGCGGAATGCGGGTATAGACCTGGGAGTAGTTTCCGATTTTTCCAAGTTTCCGGATCAACCTCCATGGACCTTTTTCACACCAGAGATTCGTTTTGATCTCGCAGCTTTCCGTAAGGAGTCTACCAGCTCTCTGGCGTACAAGGCTTTGTATGCCGAGCTCTGTTCCAAGTTCCCATCCTATCAAAAAGTTTTCACTGACGGTTCCAAGTCTGAGGATGGAGTGGCCTGTGCAGCCTACTGCCCTGGGGCTCCTTCTCAGATATTGTTGGAACATATACATTCAGATGCTTCTGTCTATTCTGCTGAACTTACTGCTCTAGTACTGGCTTTGAAGATAATCTCCCATTCTTCGAGGAGGGACTTTCTGGTTCTGTCGGATTCGCTGTCAGCTTTGGAGGCCATAGCTGGCCGCAACCTTCAGCATCCAGAACTTTTACTTTTTTTTGAACTTTTAGCAAGTTGAAGGCGGACGGTTACAAACATTACTCTTGCTTGGGTTCCTGGCCATGTTGGCATCGGCGGGAACGAAATGGTTGATCGTTTAGCCAAGAACGCCACAAGAGAGAAACTGTCCAACACTTATATCCCCTGCTCAGATGTGAAACCAAAAATTAACGATTATGTGAGAGACCTCTGGCAGGAGGATTGGAACACACAGACGAATAACAAACTCTTTCAGATCCGTCCAAACCTTCAGGAGTTCCTCCCATCCACGTCGGGAGGTCGTAAAGAGGAAACGGTTCTGTGCCGGATGCACACCGGCCATTCGTATTTTACCCATGCTTACCTTTTAAAGAGTGAAGAAGCTCCGTGGTGCATTCCATGTCATGCGCCACTCTCACAATGAAACATGTTCTTTTAGAGTGTTGGGACTTGCACGATGTGAGACACAAACATTTTACAGCGGAGTCATGAGATCCTGTTCAGGGATGTCCCGCCTGATGTGATCCTTGAGTTTTTGAGAGAGATTAACATTTTTCATCTGATTTAAGATTTTACGGCAGAAAGATTTTTAACAAAGTTTCTGGTGCGTTTGTAGACGATGTCATTTAACGAGATGTATGAAAGTGTTTTTTTTTTTTTTTTTTTGTTTTTTTTTTTTTTTTTTTACTGGTGAGTTGATTTTAACGTGGTGACAGCCCTGATATGGCCCTTTGCGGTCGGTTGGGCTATAAGCAACATTATCTTATCTTATCTGTGCTGGGCACTGGCAGCCAAGAACAGCATGGTCAACACCCATGGCTTCAGTCCCTATCAGCTGGTGTATGGAAGAAATCCAGACTTTCCATCTGGAGTCAATGACAAATTGCCTGCTCTGGAAGGCACCACTGGAAGCAAGACGGTTGGAGAACACATCAGTGGTATGCATGCAGCCAGAAAGGCATTCATGGAAGCTGAAAGTTCAGAGAGATTGAGACGAGCTTTGAGAACACAGACACAATCCTCCTATGATGTATATCAGATGGGAGACAAGGTCTACTACAAGCGCCCAAATAATGAAGAATGGAAGGGACCATGAAATGTGATAGGACAAGATGGAAGTGTGGTTTTTGTGTGTCATGGTGGAACTCTAGTCCGAGTACATCAAACTATATTAAGACAAGATGCGAAGCATATAAACGTACTCCCAGTTTTCCAAACCGCTTACAAATCGGCCAAGTGCTTTGTGAGATAAGAAATAAAGGCAAAATAACGGTTTAAACGGTTATTTAACCGATGTACACTTTTGAAACTGATATTTTAGTCCTCACTGGGCTAAAGCCTGTGTACATGCCACATTTCATCCAAATCGGACAATATGTCAAGAATAACATTTTTTAACGGTCAGATTTTGAAACACTACAGGGAAGTGCCATTTGGTGTGATGCCCTTTTCTATATACAAAATTTTTCATTAAAACCCACCAATAAAAAAAATAACGGCAAAATAACGGTTTAACATTTTAAAAACCGATACACACTTTGAAACCGTATTTTAGTCTTCACGGGGCTAAACCTGTGTACTACCCCAAATTTCATCCCAAATCGGACAATAATGTCAAGAATAACTGTTTTTTAACGGTCAAATTTGAAACACTACATGGAAGTGCCATTTGTGTGTGATAACCTTTCTATATACAAAATTTCATTAAAACCACCAATATATGAAATAAAACGGCAAAATAAGGGTTTTAACGGTTATATAACCAATATACACTTTTGAAACTGATTTTTTTAGTCCTCACGGCTTAAAGCCTGTGTACATACCAAATTTCACCCAAAATCGGACAATAACGGTTTTTAACGGTCAAATTTGAAACACATATAGAAGTGCCATTTGTGTGATAACCTTTCTATAATACCAAATGTCATTAAAATCCACCTATATATAAGAAATAACGGCAGAATAAACGGTTTTTAAACGGTTTTTTTAAAATCCATTTTCAGCATTAGAGAACAGGAAAAGGGCATTCTAACTCACCCTAAGCCCTCACCTAGTTCGGGCTAGGGCGACCAGAATGCCCCTTTTCCTGTTCTCTAACAAGTAAGACTTCAAAACCAAAAATAACGATTATTTACAAACAGACATACTGTGTGGGGTTGTTCGTTTTTAAATACTAATTTACTAAACTTGCTTGTCTTTTAAAACTAATTATATTTTTTGACATAAAATCCGCACACTTATTCTGACTAATTTTCTACCTGCAAAACTTTGTACACAGACGGGCAGACACAAAGGCGGGGTTACAGAGACCCGCCAAGGCTGAAACCTGATCGCTTAATTTACGGCTGGCGCAGACAAGCGACCTTCGTTCCACAGCGCACGGCCCCGCTTACAAACTGCGACCAAAAAATAAATTTAAAGCACACCTCGCGGCGCGTTACGGGCACACGACGGCTGTTAATGCTCTCGGGGGCCCCGTAATTGTCTCCCTTTAATAGTTTTTCTATACGTAGTTCTCTGAGAGAAAATTTAAAATTTGTTAAAAGCTAAAATTTTTTAATATTTAATATGCTAAAGTATTTTAATATAAATATTGAACAAACTAGTGACTAAACGAGTAAGTAAGATACAGTTGTTTTTTGGGCCTTTAAAAATATTCTACTTAAATAAAAAACAACTTACAACATTTACACGGCCACCATAGAATTGTGAAAGCTTTCAATGTTTTTGGGTTTTTATATATACTGTTGCTCAAAACTGTTAATGTGAATGAGTCGTGTACTTTTTAGCAGAAAGAGGGCTGCAGGGTGTAGCAGCGAACTAGGTCAAACGTTCCGTAAAAAACCTTGACCTGCAAAGCACAGCAGCGAACTAGGTCAAACATTCCTGTAGGAACGCTTGACCTGCAAAGCACAGCAGCGAACTGGGTCAAACGTTTGGCCATTTGCGGGCCTTCAGTCACAAAGAAAGGGGCCCCAGTTCTACTTTGAGACACTTGACACCTTCACCCCCCAAGTCACCCCCAAGTCACCCCAAGTCCTTAATTAAGTTCTTGTTTAAGTTACCCCAAGTCCTTAATTAAGTTTTTAATTAAGTTACCCCAAGTTCTTAATTAAGTTACATCAAGTTCTTAATAAGTTCTTGATTAAGTTACCCAAGTCCTTAATTAAGTTTTTAATTAAATCACCCCAAGTTCTTAATTAAAGTTCTTAATTAATTTACATAAAGTTCTTAATAAGTTCTTGATTAAGTCATCCTAAAGTCATCCTCTAAGTACAACCAAGTTCTTATTCAAGTTATCTTATAATTATCAAAAAAACAATACAACTATGTTTTTATCTTAAATAGTAGTGTCTAATATAGTAACCCCAAACCCCCAAAAAAACGCTCATCGTTAAGGGATGTCTTGCTCAGCGTTCTCTGCGCAAGATCGGTCAGCATAGATCTTAATAAAGTTCTTACATCCTAAGAAAACCGCATTGATTACAATTCTGGTCTATGGAAATGTCTTTATAGACTCCATGTCTTTATTTATTGACACCATCATTTTATAATACCCTGTTCTATTTTATTAAAAAAATTTAAATTTAATTTTCTTAAAATATTATTCCATCTGAAATGGATCAAAATGATCTTTTGTTATTGGCGGTGCGGCGTGCTGTTGTTTTTGTATTAGAGCGGTTCAATTTTTTGATTGCTTTTGTTTTGGCTGCCATTGTTTATATATTTTATAACAGTAATAACCGCCCCCAGCAGCGGGCAAGGGCGCCAAAAATGAACAACGTTTTAAGTTAAATATTCCATGAAGACTTGGCGCTGTAGGTCTTGAATCACATGGAGTTTTTATAGCTGGCATTGAATCAACTTGTTCTGGCTTGGCGGTGTTATTTTTTCATTATGAGCTATATTTGTAACATTAATTTTTTTTGTCTTTCCACTCCGCAATCTTTTTCCCTGCTTAAAACACGCCCAGGATGAGGATGCTTTTCAATGGTCTTCACCTGATTCAGTGTTTTCTGCTGATTTTCTGGCTTGGTTTACTTTCTCCACCTGATTCAGTGTTTTCTGATTCGCTGATTTCGGGCTCGGTCATTTTGAAGGGAAATAAAATCTATATATTAAAAGTTTTTAATCCCATGATTAATGGCGATAACAATGTTCCAAATCTATAGTATAAATCACATCCTAGAGACTCAATGACTTTGTTAAAACTGGATGTTCGTTAAATCATACTAAGATCTTGTTCAAATCAAGGGGAGCAAATCTACTGACTAGTTTAGTGTACAAACTAGAACCGGGTTTGCCCAAAGCTTTTTACCATTCTCGACCCCAACTGCGCCTCATCCCTGTTATGATACTTTATAATGTCTTGTGGCGACATCGTTGAATCTGTTCAATGCTGAATTCATTTCCGGGAACTGTTTGTTTTTTCCACATGCTGCCAAAGAATAAAAACCTTTCCTTTTTTGGGGCATAATAGCTTGGCATAAACTTGGTCATTCATAATTTTCAGGAAGGTTTAGGCGCCTTGTAGCTGTAGTAGATCATCACTGTTCATGTTTTTTATTAATTATAATTATTTATTTTCTAAAAATGACACCGAAAAAACTGTTACCAACCCTTGTATACCATTCTGCTGTTATTGGAGGTCTAAGTGTAGGATACACAATGCTTGGTAAAAGCTTGTTTAAGAATAAGCCAGCAGATCTTGCAAACTGACTTTGGGGATTCAGCAAAGCTAATTGCTATCATTGCAGCTTCGTTTGCTACGAAAGATTTTCTAGTTAAGCAAGGAAAAAATTCCAGACAGTATAAAATGTAAATAAAAAATACTTTTATAAAAATGGCTTAAACTCGTAATGATGAAGGCGGCGCTGTGGTGAATGCGCTCGCTTTTACGGTAGTAATTACGCATTTAGTAAACTGCGAGATGAAGGCGAGAGAAAAAGACATAACAAAGCTGTGGACAACTAGCTGCTGCAAAAGATCGCTATGAAAAGCAGAGAATTGAGCAGTTAGATTTATTAATAACACACTGAAAAAACAGGGGCATGCACTTACACATTTAAAGATGTTGACCGGCAATAAAACAATATTATCTTGTAACAGGCAAAACCAATCGAGACATTGCCCCCACCAAAATTCAGTGACTTTCATCAACCATCAGAAAAACAAAAGATGCAAGAAATCGGGTTTTATTGTCTTTGGTATAACCGTTGTGATTTTGTTGCCACATAATTTTGGGGCTGAGTAAAAAATAAACCCAAAATCTATTATTCCCCAAAAAGGGATATTGAAGGGAATAAAAGCAATTAAAAAGCTAAGCCAAAGCAGCGGGGTTCCCAGTGAACAAACAGCAAAAGAATGGTTATCAAACAAGCGATTTGGCAAATTTATTTACCTGCCCCCTAGGCGAATACAGAGACCACACTTTGTGAATACAATACCGAACGCATCCATCAAATGGACCTTCTATATTTACCCTCTGATCGATAGACGAAAAAGATTTAAGTACGCACTCACGTCATTGACATAGCTTCAAGATACAAAAATGCGGAACCATTAACGCAAAAGAGTGCTTCTGCTGTTGCTGTTGCCATACAACTGATATATCAACGAGGCCCTTTAACTTATCCTCGCATGATTCAAGTCGATGATGGAAAAGAATTTAAAGGGCAAGTGAATCAATTATTTTTGAAACATAGAGTTACCATTAAAAGAGGCATTCCAGGAGTTCACAGATCACAGGCTTAGTTGAAAACTTTAACAAACAGTTAGCCGAAAGACTTTTCCCTACCAGTATCACAGAGAGCTGATTGACAAAATTTTCGCAACCCCAGAAGGGTTAAGAAGATTGCCCTCAGTTTTGGGGCAATGAATAATGAAGAATTATAAAGGCTAAAACCCGTACAAGCCCAAACAAAAGAAAAACAATAAATGTTGTTGAAGTAGAGTCTTTATCCACAAACTTAACGTTTGGTTTAAAAGTAAGGTACCTTTAAATTTTCCGGGAGAAGCAAAGGGACACTCGCATCAGGCAAACCCATCCAGTTTGGAGTGTTGACCCCCTATGAAATAAAAAGAATTGTAAAAATGAATCCGCCCGTGTATTATTTAAAGAGAAACTGACACAACAAAACAACCAGCTCCCAAAGATCTTTTGTGAAAGAAGAAAGCAGATAATCCCCCCAGACACAGTTCCAGTTGCTTATTAATTTTCGTAAAATATTTGATTTAAAATGGAAGCCCAGAAGGAAGCGCAGAATGAAACAAGAATGGTAAAGGAAGAGACCATGAAAAAGATACGGGAATCAATTTCATTTCGTGTAATGCTATTAAGGAAACTTTTCGGGGATTAAACAATGCATGCTAAATCATCCAGATCACCTACAACGTAAACCCCCAAATTGGGAAAAGAAAATCTTGAAATAATAAAAAAAATTCGAACGCGTCAAGCAAACTGAGAAAAGATTTAAATGAATTGGATGAAGCAGATTGATCTTATAAAAAAGTTGATGAAAATATAAACCCCCTTGTTTATGCGGTCCCTCCATGCCCGATTGCATATGAAAACTCTGGATTAAAAAAAACACACGTTTTTTGTTTGTTCTATCTAACGACTATTTTGTTACAACTGTTGTGTTGATCCATGTAGATTAGATCGTAGTTTTACGTTGTCATTTATGAAAGTCTTATTGCCAACAATGCTTCTTGGTAGTTTGTCATGTGATATGTTTGGGCTGCACAACACTGCGAGATATTCCCTTTGCTTTCTTAATGATTTCTCCTGTCGAAAAACTGTACATTTTCTACCTTAAACCAATAAACTCCTTAATCACCCCTCCGGATAATTCATCCTTCATCTTTCCCAAAACCTTCTTGTTAGTAATTGAATGTAAAGGCAGTCTTTAGGGTAATCAGATGTATCATACCATCCACTCGCTCCTTTAGCTACTTCTAATTCCATGTTTTTTATAAATATCTTCAGTAGGGATATCTATAACAAAACTATCTGTATCTGTGTAAAGTACTCTGGACTCAGGATACGAGGCTTAAAGTAGTCATAAAGAAATTTTAACATCAAAAGCTTTGATAATTCTAAACAGTAAACCCCAAAAAATACAGGGTTTTTCCCCAATTTGACTTTCTTTTTTTTCATCATTATGCCCAAAAAACTGATCAAGAAATCTTCTAAGTCCTGATAATTAGGTTTGAATCAGCTTAATTGCTTCGTTCTCTTTGGTGACTAATCTGACATCTTTAAGCTTGTGCGATTCTCCATATCTTTCCAAAACAGCTGTTTCATCAGCTTGAAAAAGTCTTTTCTGAAGCATCTGTGGATTTAGTTCTAAGATCAGTTTTTCATGATGTATGGTTTCATGAACTGTTCTTGGAAACAAAAGCAATTATGCGATGAACTGCTGTCAACTTCAACCCATGTCTTAAATAAAATTGCAGAAGTCTGTAAAGACAGACATAATTTTTTTTGCCTCGAAGATTAGGCACAAGTTTGGTGGTTTCGGGGTCCATCTTTAGCTTTCTGCGCAATGGGTATCATTATGCAGGTCATGGGTTCAGAGGATATTCTAAGTCAACTTCTAGAATGAAGCCCGCTGCGATCAGGCGTCAAACTGCTCACACTTTAAAGCCTTTTGAATATTATTCGGATCGCCGCCTGTGTAAAATTTTAAGTTACTAATGGAAGTGATTGCGCCATTGCCCAACCATACAGATTGTTTGCATCTAAATACATAAGATAGTTAGACCTTTTACTTGGATTAATCATCTAAGTATTTGTTGTTTTGCTTTACAGTAATGATGCGACGCCTACTAATTCCTCCACGCAATCCGTTTCAATCATCTGGATCATGGTAGGTCAGACAATAAATCAATCTGTACTCCCTAAACTTTAAGAAAGCATCCCAAACTCATCCCGGGGGCAGAATGTAATGCGCAGGAAACCAGGCTGTAATGTTTCATGCAGGTCTTTCTGTAATTTTCAAAGACGTCCGCCAACAAACAAACGTCGCCCTCAAGTATGAATCATGATAGTCCCCCATCGTTTTACAATCAACTTCTGCCACGCATCTCGAGCATGTGGTAATCAGAATCACTGATGTCCTTTCCCCTAAGACTAGAAAAGAACGCGCCTTTAGGAGGAAGTGTGTCTTCATCAAACCTTTCCAACTGTTCATGTACTCATAAGGGTAAACGCCCTTTCTAACAAGAGTTGAGTCAAAAAATTCTTCTTTATTGGGCAGGACTTTAAGGACATAGCCAGTGACTCTAATGAACCCATCATGTTTGCATAGAGTCATAAAAAGACATGTTATTTAGATTAAAGCACATGTACTTTTCTGATGACTGTGCAATGCAAGACACCCTGAAGGCATCGTCCACTGCTTTCATTATAAGATGAGAGTCTAACCTCGCAAGTTATGAAAGAAGATGGCAGCTTCCATTCTAGGATCAAACTAGTTGAAGATTGCATTTACTGTGTGCTGCACCTCTGAACTTTCCACTAATGTGATCATGGTCTCTTACTGTTGGATTCTCTGCGTCTGATGAGAGACCTAAACCACAAATCCAACAGTGAGTGGCTGCGCCATACTGTTCTTGGTCTTTAGGCGTCATCATGATTTCCCGATAAATTCAGATTATTAGAACAGTCATTACGCACTTTCTGCATGCGTTTTAAGAAGTATTCTGCGGCCTTTGGCCCTCTATAAAATTTGGCTTTGAATGAACGCCATCCGACCTGACAATAATGAAGGCAAATGAACAAATCTGATGATTACTCATTAAGACTGTTTTTCGAAGTTTTTGTGGCGCTGGCCCTTCATAAGGAACAATGAGTGATTCGAAGTCTGCGTAAACAACATATGGACTAGTTTGCATCCGTTTCCAGGTCTTAAAACTAACTTACTGCCTTCTGGGGGCGTAATTAGTTCCGTATTACAGTCAACTGGCCAATACAATGTTTCTTATGTTCGCTCGCGCTTGAACAGATGGAATTCTTGTTAAACATTTTCTGCAGAATTCTTGTTTGCTATGTTTTTTTGTAGTATAACTCAATAATCTACTCATTGTTCGTATCAATGTGTAATGTGGTAGCCCCGCTGGCGAAAGCATCAGTAGTAAGTCAACATGATTTTTGTCTGGTTCGCCTATTGTTGGACTGTTCTTGGACACTTTAATTGGCGCCAAATTTGTTTCCTCATCCCATGTGTATACATTAACAGTTATTGGTTTGTTTTGTTCTTCAAACTGATCAATTTGGTCTACACTAACAGGAAAGGACACCCCACTAAAGTTAAGATCATTGATGTAAGGGTGATAGTTAGACACTCTCTCTGCGTTTTTGCGGATATAATGCAGCCTTGCGAGAACACACCACATAAAACATTTGTTGTCTGTATTTTTATGTTTAGAACTGCTTTTTTTGCAACTAATGCTGGAGGTAGTGGAATGTAAGACCTGCCTACAATCGGTGTATACTTAGACTGTTTTAATCTGATCTCTAAGACTTCGCCCTCTGACCAACCGAGCCTCTCATTTTGGCTTCTTCAGCGCCACATCAAACTGTGTAAGCAGCTGGTCTGCCCAACCAGGTGTTAAGTCATTATGAGAAAGAATAGTCTGTTGTTTAGTCGAGACCCAGACTTCTAGATTTTCTTCATTTATTGTTACATAGTCAATTAAAACAGCTACATTACTTAACTGGCGGGTCTATTGTTAGTTTACTTGGAACTTGAGAAATAGCATGAACAACGCTTGCCTGTACGTTTTCTGGATTAATAACTTCTAAATCAATATCATTCAGTGCTCTTGATAAACGCTCTCTCTCAAGCATTCCTTCAAACAATTCGCCCGGTCCTTCATATATTTTTAGCCATGTTGAGTTTCTTTTCTAACTCAAAATATTTTTTTAAAATTTTAAAAAATTTTAATCAGAATCAATATCAACGGTCTTTTTGTGCTTGGACTCATAAACTAAAAGTATAAACCCCCTTCGATGTTGTTACTGTGAGCTGTTTAGAACAGCTTTTAAATGTTTCGTTTACTTTTTTTTAAGCTTTCCTTTTTTATCTGCTGGGCGTCTGGCTGTTGAGAAAAAGTTGTCCTCGCCTTTCTTTGAAGATCAAACTTTTGTCTTTTGTAGTCATCAAAATCGGCCTTTTAAACGTTTTAAATTTCTTCATCCGTGATGTTTGAGTCAGCTAGTGCTTTATTTATTGTCAGTTTGAACGAACAAAGTTTAGCCGTTATTAGTTAAAACCATAGCTGTGTGCTTTTGGAGTTTAGTTTTTTAAATTTTTTTCTAGCAGCACCTACGCTAATGAACACAGGCCAAGAGCTAAAAACAAACCACCTAGAGGTTTAAAACCGCGGCGCGCTATGCCCGTTGCTAAGAGACCAACACTCGTTTTTCCCGCGTAGAGCACTAATAGTCGATGTTCCAGTATTAACATATGTAACAGCATTAAAGGCAGCAGAAAACCTTCGTTTGGTTTTGCTGTATTTTGAAAGGTCTTGCTCTTTGTTTTTGTTGCTTTGTGTAATGTTTGTTAATCTGAAGGTTTTTATGCTAGGGTTTTCTACTATCTCTTCTCTTGGCGGCGCTGTAGGCACATTTGGATAAACCTGAACAGACATGCTTTTTATAAAATAAAAATAATTTAGTATTGTATATCTTTTAATCTGCTATCTTGAATATTCAGCTGCGCATCATATATTAAAAACAAATGTGCATTAAGTGTTTATCACTCTCTTTTTCTTTATCAATTTGAATGTTTTATTACGTCTTTAACCGTTCTGCCACTTCCATGCAACTGATTATCCTCTGTTGACCTTGGGTCAATCCATAAGCCGTATTTTTGTTGTTAAATAATCATCGAGTCTAACATTGTGAAGGTGCAGATCTTTAGACACAAGGTCTACTGTTGGATTTCTACACCTCCCACCCCAAACAATTTTCTTATTTCGTCAAAATTTTGATAAGTGTCACACTGTCACTCTTGCATACCCGCATTCATGACAGCATTTACTCCATACGCACACGCAATCTTTCCAATCACCCAAATGGAGCACTACCGAATGTTTTTCTTCTCCCCCTCTCCTTCAGGGAAAACACTTTACTAATCACAACAACAACTTGTAAACAGATTTTACACCTGTATCTCTCTCCGCACTGAGAGACAAATAAATCCGCACACATGTATCTCTCCTCACACCGAGAGACAAATCAATCTTCACACATGTATCTCTCCTCACACCGAGAGACAAATCAATCTTTACACATGTATCTCTCCTCACACCGAGAGATAAAATAGTCTAGTTCCGCTTCTATAAAGCTATGGCCTTCACATTCCGTTACCCAAAAAAATCCGAACCAGGAGAATACATAACTCCGTAATCACTGAGGACCTGCCTGCCTCAAAAAAAAAGCTCCCCTGCTTTCTCAATCCCCTGTCTCTCTGAGAAATATACTGCCCCTCGAATTCTCCTGTCCTGGAGATACGAGTCTCGACTTCTCTTCCGCGACTTCTGTCTCTTGCGAAACGACGAGCTTCAACTCCTCTCCCTGGAGTTGGACTTGCTGGGGCTAAAACTACCGGTGTGTTCCTCACACCATGGCCATCTTCAACCACCTCACGGGGTGAAAGATGAAGGGTGAAGGGCGAAGGGTAAATGGGTGAAGGGCTGAAACACGAATAAGGTTCGTGTAAGTAACCTGCTTCCCAATTCAACATATGAATTCTTTATTTCTCTTTTCTTTAAGTTTTCCCCCCTGTAGCTTTCCCCAACTATCTATCGCTCACCTGGTAATGACTGGTCAGCAAAGAGGACCACCGTCCTGACAGGTTCGAGTCTCTAGGCCATCTGCTGGGTTAAAACTGGGCTCTTTCCCCCTTCTCCTAGTGAGTGCATACTCAGTGTTCAAAACACATGACCAGCACCTTACCTTACCAGCCCTTGTTAAACTATCACTCAGTGGTCACTTTCACCAATGACCACATTCGTTTCTTGAATGAGTCATATCACAATTATTTTGGGGACGCCCCCTACACTAGTCAAGCCATATGAATATTCTTCCTTTAATTATGGCACGGGAAATGATTCATATCACTAACTACATGTGATGGAGCGTCACATGCCTTGATGTGAGGCTACGTCACATGACACCCCCCATCCTGGGATGAAAAAATTTTCTCCAGAAAATTTTTTAAAGGATATACAACTTCACTTAAACACATCTTCAGCCATGAATCTCAAAATGTGTAACCATCGCACATGATTCACAAAATTAATAATCAACGTATAGAATCAATCACCATGATCCACCATAAATAGCATATTTTTAAACTTTCAATCTTTTTTAAAAAAAAAACATTCATAATTGATCACCTATTCCACAAGATACAATTCACAAATTACATGGATAAAACAATTAGGGATAATACCAATTCAAAGTACAAATTGTGTTTCATACATTAAGATGTGAAGCACATATTTTCCATCGATCTTTGTCTCACATCATATGTTTCAAAACCCTCATGAAAATGAGAATACTTCCAAGTGTGATGTTTCTCAATAGACATGTAAACAAAATAAACATAATTTAAACATAGTTTCTTTTTCCCACATGTAATGTTATAGTCCATTGAAAAGTCACATGCTTTCCCCTTGTTGACAATGACAAATGAAAACAATTGGTTTGTCTCATTGCACAATCAAAAACATGTGTATATACATTTCTAAAGAGTTATTTGCTCATCACACATATATATATATTCATCTTCACAAGCAAATTAGACATAAATAGTACTTGATTTTTTCCCATTTTTTATCAAAGAATAAATATGTATTACATCAACATCAAGTAGTTGTTTGCTTGCAAAACATATAGTCACTTCAATAAGCAAATTATGCATAAATACCACTTGATTTAAACAGTCAATAGCATACAATGCACTGTCAAAAGTGATCACACCGTAATCATTAAGAAAGACAAAAAACAGGAATAGTCTTTCCCTTGAAGACAGTTACATTTGTCCATGAATATCATGCACGTGACAACAAATCTGCCATGACATTTTGTGTTCCAGGCACTGGTTCAACAGTAAATTGGAATTCCCTGCAAGGCCAAAGACCATTTCTTAATACCTGGCTTGTCTTT
>JAFLJL010016767.1:0-15000 GCA_018398815.1 Conus ventricosus
GCTGTCACCTGCCTTCACCACATCATGTCTGTCTGAACTGTCACCTGCCTTCACCACATTCATGTCTGAACTGTCACCTGCCTTCACCACATCATGTCTGTCTGAGCTGTCACCTGCCGTCACCACATCATGTCTGTCTGAACTGTCACCTGCCTTCACACACATCATGTCTGAACTGTCACCTGCCTTCACCACATCATGTCTGTCGAGCTGTCACCTGCCTCACCACATCATGTCTGAACTGTCACTTCCACTCACTTGCACGTCACCACATCATGTCTGTCTGAACTGTTCACATGTCGTCACCTCTTCTTCACAAGGAGTGGAAGCACTGCCAATCTCTTCCTGACTCATCCGTCGTTCGACCAATCAGTCGATCGAGAGTCACGTGGCTTCACCTTCCTGACAAATTAATTACCCGTCTGTGAACGACCCTCACCGGTACCGGTGAAAGACAGCAAAAATAAGTAGAAGAGACAGGAGAGAGAGCGTGAAGAGAAGATAGAAAAGAGAGAGAGACCGAGTTTACAGAAGGGAGAGAGACAGACAGACAAGACGCAGAAACGACGTAGAATAGAGAGAGAGCAGAAGAGCAGCTGGAGAGAGAGAGAGAGAGCGAGAGAGAGACAGAGAAGAAGATGAATGACAAAGGTCAGAAAAGAAGTAGAGAGAGACAATGAAGTGAGACAGAGAAGGATGAGAGAGAGAGAACTGACAGCAGACAGTCCGATAAAGAGTACCGACACGACAGAGAACTGTACGCCGTAACATCAAAACTGCACATGCTTCCGCATATCCTATCCGATTGGTACCTCCCAGCTGTTTTTAATTTCTTTTTTATGGCAGTCAGTGCTGGTCATAGCATACACTTTCGGTCGCCTCCCTTTCCCCCACCCCTTCTTCAATCATGCGAACTCCCCCTTCCTCACCACCACAACTCCCTCTCCCACATTCTGTCTCCTCACACTCTTCACCCAGAACCTGAACTAAAAAAAAAGTCGGAGGGGGATGGGAGAGGGGATCACTAACTACACCTATGGCTAGCTTCTGACCTCCATATCCCACATCATCCGTCCCCCCCCACGCCCCCCTGCCCACCACCGTCGTCTTTTCACATCCATACAACACTTGTTCCACCCCACCACCCACACCCCCACCCCTTCCCACCTTTTTACTCCCCCCTTCATCACCCCCACACTCTGTCTGACTCACCCGCCTCCCAATCATGTCTTCCCCAAATGTGCACTGTCTTCACCACACACTCTGTCTAAAATCCCCCTGCTTCACCACCAGTTAACTGTCACCCGCCTTTCCCCCACATGTCGTTTAATGTCATGTATTCTTCACCAATCTGTTGTTGAAAATTTATGCCCCTTACCCCATCAGTCTTTGAATTGTACCTACCTTTTTAATCACCACATCATCTCGTTGAACGTCACGCCTTCAGCATATATGTTGAACTGTACCTGCCTTACCAATATGTCTGTCTGAATGTCCCGGGGCCCCACCCCTCATGTCTTCTCAATGCACCGCCTTTAAAAAATTTTTCTTCTGACTGTCCCCCGCCTTCAATACCACTTCATGTTGTCGAACGTCACCCGCCTTTAACACATCGTCTGTCTGAACGTCACCTGCCTTCCCAATCATTTCTGTCTGAACTGTCACCGCCGTCCCCCATCATGTCTGTTAAAAGTAAAGCTTTTTATCACTTTAAGTCTGTTGAACTGTCACCGTCGTACCCATTTGTCTGTTGAATGACATGTCTTCCCCCAAAACAGTTTATTGAACTGTCACCTGTTTCCCACATCATGTCTTCTGAGCTTCATGGCTTCACCACATCATTTGTCTGAACGTCACCTGCCTTTACACATCTGTCTGTCTGAATGTCACTGTTCACCCCCAAACATGTCTGTCTAAGCTGTCATGCCTCACCAATCATGTCGTTGAAAATGCACTGCCGTCCCACATCATGTTGTCTGAAAAGTCAGCTTGTCACCCCTTCTTCAAGGGGGGAAGCTGCCATCCTTTCCGTCCCTCCGTCGTGACCCAACAGACGATCCGAAGAGTCGTGGGTTTCCCTTCCCGACAAATAATGACCGTCTGTAACGATACGGTGACCGGGGAGAAAACAGCAAAAATTGAAGGAGAGAGAGAGAGAGAGAGAGAGAGAGAGAGAGAGAGGAGAGAGAGAGAGAGAGAGAGAGAGAGAGAGAGAGAGAGAGAGACAGACAGACAGAGACAGACAGAAAGAAAGAGAGAAGAGAGAGAGAGAGAGAGAGAGAGAGAGAGAGAGAGAGAGAGAGAGAGAGAGAGAGAAGAAGAAGAAGAGACAAAGAGAAGAGAAGAGAAGAGAGAGAGACAGAGAGAGTGAGACAGAGAGAAGGGAGAGAGAGAGAGAGAAAGTGACAGACAGACAGTCCGATAAAGAGTACCGGACTACGACCAGAGAACTGTAAAGTCAGTAACATCAAAACATGCACATGATTCCGCTATCCTATCCGTTGGTCAGCTGTTTTTTTTTTTTTTTTTTTTGGTCAGTCAGTGCTGGTCATAGCATACACTTTCGTCGCCTCCCTTTCCCCCACCCCCTTCATCAATGCACCCCCCTTCCTCACCCCAACTCTCGTCCCACTCTTCTCCCACACTCTCACCCAGAACTGAAAAAAAAAAAGTCGGAGGGGGGATGGGGAGGAGGGGGATACAACTACACCTATGGCTTAGCTTTCTTGACCTCCATATCCCACACATCCTCCCCCCCACCCCCCCTCCCCCGTCCCGTCTTTCAACATCCATACAAACTTGTTCCACCCCACCCCCACCCCACCCCCTCTCCCCCCTTTCCCCCACTCTTCACCCCCGCCAGCACCCTCCCCCTCCCCCTCCTTCCTGTAATTTTCCCTGTCACTCATTCTCCCACCCTGGCCAGAGACATCCAACCAGAGAAGATGTTGGGAAGTAAAGCAGCCAGCTATCCTCCCACAGACTGTGATCAACCCCTCTTCCTCGCAGTATCTTACCTCAATGCCCCCCCCCCCCCCCACCCACCCACCCACCCTCCTTCACTCAACCCCCACCCAACCCTCTCTACACCACCCCCCCCCACCCCCATCCACTTCCAACCTGTCCCCCCCCTCACCATCACTTACCACCATCCCCTCCCTCCCCTTCCTACCACCGCTCTCCCCAAGGAAGCAGAAAGAGAGAGGGTCCAATCAGAATTGACAGGGCAGCGGTCAGTCTTTGATTCCAGACTTGCAGTCTGCCGGACATCCGTGTCCAGAGGGGGCTGGATGGGGGTGGGGGTGGGGGTGGGGTGGGGTGGGGGTGAAGTTTGGAGGGGGGGGGGGGGGCGGAAACTCCGCTTGGTCTCACGCTGACCGCTGACCACTGATCGCAATCTCTTCTGGACATCAGCCTTAATGAGACTGGTCAGCGTCTCCTCCGTGATCAGTCTGTCTGTGGCCAAGCGGGGAGGGGGGGGGGGGAGAGAGAGAGAGAGAGAGAGAGAGAGAGAGAGAGAGAGAGAGAGAGAGAGAGAGAGAGAGAGAGTACATGAATTAAGAGAGAGAGAAAGTACATGAATCAAGAGAGAGAGAGAGATAGAGTACGGGAATTAAGAGAGTACATGGATTAAGAGAGAGAGAGAGAGAGAGAGAGAGAGAGAGAGAGAGAGAGAGAGAGAGAGAGAGAGAGAGAGCATGGGAATTAATAATAATAATAATAATAATAATGTATAATACTTATATAGCGCATTTCTTGTTGTACAACTCAATGCGCTTCCATCCACCATTTGCACTTATTCATACAATATTCATGCACACAGCAAAAAGAAAATACACAATTGCAGACGCACCTACATGCATAAACTGCCTCACCAAACTAGTTGTGGAGAAATTTAGGAGAGATCTAGTCATCTACAAAAGAGAATAGGCCTTTTTGAAGAGGTAAGTTTTGAGCTGAGATTTAAAAGAAGAAAGAGTAGCTGATTACGAAGGTCTTCAGGAGGGAGTTCCAAATAGAAGGTGCTCTAAAACTGAAGGCTCTTTCGCCAACAGATTTCAGAGAACGCTTAGGGATTTTCAAAAGTTTTTGTGAAGAAGAGCGAAGGGTACGAGAGCTTTGGTATGTGCAGAGAGAAGAAGAGAGATAGTGAGGAAGAGATTCATTGAAGTGGCGGAAAGCAAGAACTGCCAGTATAAAATGCCACCGATACTGTATGGAAGCCAGTGCAGTTCGATCAGCATGGGAGTGATGTGCTCACACCTCCTCCTCTTCAAAACAAGTCGTGCAGCGCTATTTTGGACTCTCTGCAGCCGAGCAATCTGTTCTGTGGGAAGCCCAGCATAAACATAGTTGCAGTAGTCCAATCTTGACATCACCATGGCACAGACTAGCCTGACAGCTACTTCCCTGGATATAAAGCGTCGGATGGAAGCAATACGTCTCAGCTCTAAAAAGGATGAGCGACAGACTACAGATATTTGATTCTGCATGGTCAGACACTGTTCACTGGTAACACCACGGTATTTGACAGACTTATTGCAAGGTAATTCGGTACCATCAACAACCATTGACTCTGACTCAACGAGTTTGAGGCAGGAGGAGGTTCCAACGGCATGACTTCAGTCTTTTCACAATTTAATTTAAGCTTATTACTTGTCATCCACTCCTGCACACTGCTGATACACCGAGACACCCCAGATTGAACAGAAACAAACTCATAAGGTGTGCCACTCTTAGAAAGTTCAGTGTCATCAGCATACTTGTGAAAATCACAATCATGGTCCGAGATAACATCCGACAAGGGCTGTGAGTACAATGTAAACAACACTGGGCCCAATACTGACCCCTGTGGTACTCCATACAAAAGAGGTGACAAAGTAGACCTTACACCACCCACAACCACCGCCTGCGACCTGTCTCTGATGTATGATTCGAATCACTGAAGAACTATCCCATCAACACCAAAAGTGACCCTAAGCCTTTCAAGTAAAGTAGTGTGATCTAGCGTATCAAAGGCAGCACTCAGATCAAGTAATGCTACGAGAGAAACAAGTTTACTGTCGGATTTGCACAGCAAGCAGTCCAGTACGTTCAATACAGCAGTCTCAGTGCTATGATTCTTCCTATAAGCAGACTGACAGGCCTCAAGAAGACCATGGTCTGAAAGATGAGTCTGAAGCTGCTTCAGCGCAACTCTTTCCAGATTTTTGAGAGGAATGGGAGGTTGGACACCGGTCTATAGTTCTTTAACTTATTAAGGTCCAGTCCTGGCTTTTTCAAGAGAGGGGTAACCATTGCCTGCTTAAACTGAGGAGGCATTATGCCTGACGAGAGAGATTTGTTTACAATGTTTGTAATCACAGGAATCAAATGAGAGGCACACCGTTTAAGGAGGGAAGTAGGGATGGGGTCAAGGACACAACTTTTGCTGAGGATTCACTTATGAGATCGCTGATCAGTTTTTCATCCACAGGATTAAAAGTACAAAAAGGTGGTCCACAGTATCGTAAAGAATTGGTTGGGAAGGATTTGCATCAAGATTGTCACGGATGTTTTGATTTTATCAACAAAGAATTCACTAAATTGTTGAGAGATTTGAGAAGGAGGAATGTTCGTGGGCAAACTTAATTTCTTTTGTTTGCCAAGTAGTTCACTTGAAAGAGAAAACAACTGCTTTAAAAGAGAGAGAGAGAGAGTACATGAATTAAGAGAGAGAGAGAGAGAGAGAAGAGAGAGAGAGAGAGAGAGAGAGAGAGAGAGAGAGAGAGAAGACTGACAGTCAGACAGACGGACAGAGTACAATGAATTAAGAGAGAGAGAGAGAGAGAGAGAGAGAGAGAGAGAGAGAGAGAGAGAGAGAGAGAGAGTTTCGTGAATGAAAATCATCATCGTCATCATCATAATGAAGAAGAAACATGCACAAAATGTGGTGGGAAAAAAACAATGCAGACACAGCAAACATATTAATGGTAAGCAAAGGCCTTCACAGTTGCTATCATCATCTTCGGCTTCATTTTCATTATAATGTGAATTAAAGACTCTGGAAAAACGATTATACCATTCCTCCTTGGTTGTTGTATTTTGTAGAGAACGTTTTGTTTCCTCTTTGGTTGTTGTATTTTGTAGAGAAGTTTTTGTTATATGCCATTTGAGTTTTCACCAAAATGCCTTTGGATCATTAATTGTTTCATGTCGGGATTCAGTGACATTTTTACAATGTTCAGCGCTTTTCATTTTAAAAAAGATTTTTAAATTCTCTGCGTTTTCTGAGCATATGTTTTTTCTGTCTTCGATATCACGTGTTCTATTAAATGTTCTTAGAAATTGCCGAGTAACTCTTCTACTTTCTTTACACTTTAGTAAAACCGAATCGACTTTCTTTCTTTTCCTACAATTACACGTTTCTTTCTTGCATTGTTGGGTATTTTAAGATCCCTCATTAAACTTTTGAAGACACGCATTGATATCACGATCAATCAAATCAGTGGCTCATTGAAAACAAATCTTTATGTCTTCTGTTTCCAAACCTTGCGAGAGATTCATCCCTCGAATCAGAATTCCAAACGTATTTTTCCAGTGTAAATGGTTTTGCTCTAATTTGTGAACACGGAACTGTTTCTTTTGATAGTCTATATCAACACTAATTCCACAGGCATATGGTTTGACTAACTTTTTTTTTAGCAACATTCAATGACTGCAGCAATGATATCAAATGTTTACTTACTTACTTAGACTTAGATGCTCCCGCGTCTTGCGACGCATGAGGCAGTCAAGGCGCTCCACTGTGCACGGTCCTCAGCCAGTTTGCTAGTGTCACTCCATCCTCTGTCAACGAATCTGAGGTCTCTCTCCTCTGTCTGTCGCTTGCTCATCCTGGGTCGTCCTCTTTTTCTCTGGCCTGCTGGGGTCCATTTAATGGCCTGGTTTGCAGGTCTTGAAGAGGGTAATCTCAAGACATGACCCAGCCAGTGGAGGCGCCGTCTGCAGACGATGGTTGACACGGGGAGCTGTTTGGACCTCTCCCTGATCTCTTCATTTGGTATACAGTCTGACCATTTGATGCCCAAGATCTTACGTGGGCACTTAGTATCAAAAGCGTCGAGTTTCTTCTCCTGGGTGGTCTTCAGTTGCCAGGATTCACACCCATGTAACAACATTGAAATCACACTGGAGTTATAAAATTTCAGCTTCATTCCAAGGGAGAATTTCTTGCTGTTCCATATTTTGTTCAGCTGATTGAATGCTGATGTTTTTTTCCCAATACGACACTTCAGTTCATGGTCGAGGTCATTGGCGTTGTTGATAGAGATGCCAAGGTAAGTAAAGTTCTCTACTACGTCACTTGTTTTTGGTCGATGAGAACGTCTGTTGGCCCTTGGCGTTTACTGGAAAGCATGTTTTCAGTCTTTTTTGGTACTGATGATGAGGCCAATGTTGCTTGCAAACTTGCTGATGTTGTCTACAAGCACCTGCAGATCTTGAGTGGTGCTTGCAAGAGCGGCAATGTCATCGGCAAAATCCAGATCTAAAAGGCTGTTTCCTTCTGTCCACTTGATTCCCTTTCCTTGGGTTGCGTGTTTCAATCCCCAGTCAATGGCAAGTGCTAAGAAAAGAGGGGAGAGGATACAACATTGCCTTACTCCAGTGACAACTTCAAACCAGTCACTGTTGCCATCTTCCGTCCTGACTCTGCACTTGATATCTGCTCTATGGCCGACACAACTTTCTCTGGGATGCCGTAGGTTTTCATGATTTTCCACAATGATGGTCTGTGGACACTGTCAAATGCTTTAAAGAAGTCAATGAATCTGATGGCCAGGGGTACTTGGTGCTCTCCACACTTCTCAATTATCTTAGTGTGAAGATCTGTTCCGTACAGGATCGTTTCGGGCGGAAGCCTGCTTGTTGTTCTCTGAGCTCATTGTCCACTACGTCGCGCAGACGGTTGAGGATGACCTGGCAGTACACTTTCCCTGGTATCGACAGTAGAGTAAACTCCTCTCCAGTTGTCGCACTCAGAGAGGTTGTCTTTTTTGGAATACAGACGACTTTGCCATTCTTCCAGTCCTCTGGACGACGCCGGAGTTCCAGGCCTGGTTACAGAGAACGGCACATCCAAGAGACGATGCAGTCACCACCACCTTTGAGCAATTCTGCTGTTAGGGAACTTATTGTTCTTTAATGCCTTGATGCTGTTCTGTCAAGTGTTTTGACACAATGAAATAGTCATTGACCAGCCGCCGTGGCGAAGTGGTTAGCGTCGCAGACTCCCGGCTGGGAGGTCGTAGGTTCGATTCCCATCACAGTCATGTGGGATTTTTCTGCCCGACCGGTTCCTACCCAGAGTTGAGTTTGCCACGGGTTCCATTGGGAATACTGGACCACACAGTCGACTTTCATCCACTCAATGGAGGTGTCTTGAGAGTGTTGCTCAAATTTTCTGACTAACGCTGCAGGTGTTTGTATCTCTTGGGCCTGGTTGATGCCAGGATATAGTATGAAAGCAAGCCTAGAGTAGAGTCCTGTCATGCAGTCTCAGACCAGAACGGAAACCCTTAGCATCATCTTCATCATCCTCACTCTCATCGATCAGCATAAAAAAGTCTCCAGTTCTGTGGCCCTTCATGCCCTGCTCTCATGGTGATCTCAGTTTTGATGTCCTCTCCACGTCTGTGGCCTTTGATTCCGTCGGGGTCACTGGTCTCGGCGAGTCCGTGGGGGCTGTCGTTGGACGGACGTGATGGCGCCCTCAGCAATGAGAGTGATTTTATCTGGAGTTTGAGTTATATCTTTTCTATCTGACTATAGGTCGTTAGGCGATGCTCGCCCGCGTGCGAGCATGCATGCGTGTATGAGTGAGCCAAGCGTGTGTGCGTGAGCGCGCGCGCGCTCCCGTGTGTGTGTGTGTGTGTGTGTGTGTGCGTGTGTGTGTGTGCGCGCGCGCGCGCGCGCGAGCGCGCCATGTATGCCTGTGTTTGTGCGTGCGAGCGTTTGTATGTGTAAGCATGTTTGTGTGTGTGCGCATAGTGTGTGTATATTGGGGAGGGGGGGGGGGGGGCATGATTCGCCTAATTCTGTCATCGTTGTTCGGATTGGTAGGAAAGGTTTGCGTCATTCGCCGACCACAATGACAATGACAGGGAATTTTTTAAACGGTAAAAGCATTGCAAATGAAAAGCAATGCAAAGTACAACAACAACAACAAGAACAATTAACACAAAGAAAGTAGCATATAATTATGGAAACTATTGATTTAGATATTCTATTTTAAAATGTCTCTAAGAGACAAACAAACAAACAAAAGACGAAGAAATTAAAGGCAAGTATATAAAGAGACATATCAAAGTCTTTCTGTCTCGCATTCATACACATGCACACACACATGCGCGCGCGCGCGAAAACACGTACACACACACACACACACACACACACACACACACACACACACACACACACACACACTGAGGGCCGTGAGGGCATCTTGTCATGAGCGCTGCGCCAGACATAAGAATAAACATACAGACAACGGGCAGGCACGGGAAGCCAAGTTCACCCAGCGCGCGCACGCCGGCGTCAGCACGTTACCCCCACCACCCACCCCCACCCCCACCCCCCCCCTCCACATCTCCCCTCGCATGACAGGCGTTACCTCCAGGCAATCAACCGCAGATCTGACGTCAAGTCAAGGTAAGCAACTCTCTCTTCCTAGCCCGTACCCACCCTTTCTCCCCACTCCCCACTCCCGCTGTGGCTACACGCCACAATTAGAGTGTTGCAACCAAAACGCTTTAATAGAATCCCCGTAAGCGTTTTGAGGCCTACCATGAATTTGAGCCAGCGTTTAATGTTAAACTGATAAACGATTAAAAACAAAAAAAAAAGCCCACCAATTTTCCGCCCCCCCCCCCCCCCCCCTTGTTTTGGGGGATTTTCACCGGTTAAATCACAATCTTCAAATACAGGACCTTCTCCATAGCTGACGTCACGTTTCGAGGCTTTGTACTCACCCGTGACCCTATCTTTGCACCAAGTGGTAGCCCCCACACAGTCCCATTCTTTGACTTTAATCTGACTGGTTGGAACACCACCTGGCTTGAAACGTGATGGCCATAGGAAAGAAAATGAGAGAAAAAACTTTCAGACACAATACCAATTCTCAAAACAATCTAATTGCGCCAGTCTACAAATACTCGACTCCTTAAGCAAGATCTAGCTGCAAAATCGGGCGACTGCATGTGGAAAGCTAAACAAATTTGAAAACTTATTAATAAGGCTTCGCCGAAAAAGGTAGACAATCTGATTTGTTTGTCTACGTTTTTCGGAGGAGACTTATCGTTTAGGAAGGTCTTGGTGCATTACAAAGTCTCAAAACAATCTAACTGCACCAGTCTATAAATACTCGAGTCCTTAAGCAAGGCCTCGGCGCATCCATTTGTGGTGTGCAGCCTTCTCCTCTCCACCTCGCCAATTCCGCGCACGCGGCAAAGGGGAAACGACTCTCGCGCCGGATTCTTAGTCTGAGTCAGTGACTTTGCCACTTTCCACGCTTGGTGAGAAAGTAAACTAACGCGAAGTGACGGGGATCGAAAGGCATCAAGCAATCAGACCAGCTTCTCCCACCAGTACAACGTGCTCTGCCCCGCAGTGCGCGCAACTTTGGATGGAATCTGTCACTTACCCATAATAAGGCCTGGAGTCGATGGAGAGGGTGTGGTGGGTAGAGAGGGAGGGTAGGAACGGGAGGGGGGGGGGGGGGAGGGGGGTTTAATTGGTTAAGGTGTTTTGGCTTCCTGGTGTGAGTGACCAGCCCACTTGTAATGGAAATCCTGCAAGACAGGACCCATTTCCAACACCACCCACTCCCTCAAGTTTGCCTCCCCCCTCCCCCCCACCCCCCACCCCCACTTCCTCCTATTCCTGCCATCCCTCATCCCTCCTTCCCTAGCCCTCCCCCCCCCCCAAAAAAAAAAAAAAAAAAAAAAAAAAAAAAACAAACAAACAAACAAAGAAAGAAAAACACTCACACACACACACAACAACAACAACAACAACAACAAAACACACACCAAAAAACCACACCAACCAACCAACCAACCAACAACAACAACAAAAATAAACCAACCAGGAAAGCCCATATCCATGACCAGAATTTACTTTTGTTACCACGTAGAAGCGTGTCCGGAGAATCTCTTTTTTTTTTTTTTTAGGGTATGTATTCATTATTTCATTAATCTACTGATTCATTAAAGGTCTACTTTAGAGATTTTTGATAATTTGTTAAAAACAGGTCTACATGTCATATAACTACGGTATGGTATTCATTTTTTAAATAAAATCGCCGAAAGAATTTAATAGATAAAAAAGCGACTTTTGCACACCTGTTCAAACCCCGCGCGGTAGACCGAAAACCGTGACGTCACTTGATGGACTGGCCGTCAGCCGCGACCTACACAACAAGCCAACGCCAAGTGAAATCAACACGAGTTGCGAACCCCTACAGCCTAAAAAGTCACGAGGGGGTGGCAGATATTGTGCTGTAGGCGAGTGCAGCCGCTCAGCAGGAGACGGATATTCTTTGCACACATTTCCATCTGATCCAGATACTCGAAAGAAGTGGATTCGTTCGTGCAACCATGCCGGGGAGCTAAAGTTCTTTCTACCACGTCAGTTCCAGCTGGACCGCGGAAACGAGCTATTCCGACAATTGCCGAGCGCGTTCGAGTGGATCAAAAACTTCGTCTGCATTGTGCGCGTATACTTTGAAGGCGGAGTGGTGAGCTCGTACAGATGAGTACGATAGTCGCACGTTTATTCTGTTCTTATCTATGGACAGATCACACTTGTTAAATTGAATGAACACGTTAAGGCTTGAAGAAGGAGAATCTCCGCTCGCCGTCCACGCGTGATCGCATCAAGAAGTCAGTCGGTAGCCTCCTTCGAGACTTCGGTAAAGTCCGTACGCCTTCGGAATGCTGTGTTCGGGCGTCCAGCTGGAACTGAACTGACGTGGTAAAAAGAACTTAGCGTTCAAACTGATAAGGTAAAGGCCTTGCAGAAACATCCCCAGAGTCACATTGGCTGTCGCAATCATAGTCACTGCTTTTACATGATAAATTAAATACCGAGCGAGAAGCGCAAGAACCATCAGAATCGCTTTCTGTCGCCGTCGCTGTCCATCATGTGACGTCACATCCAAGAGCAGTTAAGCCATGCCAAGATTTAGTTGATTACCTCCCGTTTTCTTGATTACAGGTGAAAATGCCCACTTTCCGCGGATCGATTTCGTGTGATCGGGAGCGAATCGATGTTTATTTTTACCAATTTATCAACATTTCATATTTCTGCATAAGCTGACCAATTATCGAAACCTCTAAAGTAGACCTTTAAATGGGTTTGTAATCCAACTGTCCCTTCATTAAAAATTAAAAAATCCCCCCGAAAACGTCATCTAGCTGAATATACTGGAGAATTGAAAGTAATAGAGGTGAAAATGGCTTCCAAGAACGCATTGACATCTGCCTCTCTTTCCTCCTACGTCTTTGTCCCCAGTACCGCTCCTCTCTCTCTCCCCTCTCTCTCTCTCTCCCTCCCTCTCTCTCTCTCTCCTCTCCTCTCTCCTCTCTCTCTCTTTCTCAGTTTGACTTTTCTGGTTAGGGAAAAAAATTAGCAAGGCACTGTGTTGTTGGTTATGGTTAACATTAACATATACTGTAGGGCTCAAAACGATAGTGAAAATCTATTTAAAATGCTTGTTGAGAGAAGGGAGAGAGAGAGGAGAGAGAGAGAGAAGAGAGAGAGAGAGAGAGGAGAGAGAGAGAGAGAGGAGAGAGATAGATAGATAGAAAGAAAATGAATGAATGAATGAATGAATGAAGAATGAAGGAATGAATAAACGAATCTTCAGTTTAACGTGTTTTCATATTAGTGATCTTACACGCGGAGAGGAAGAAGAGAAGAGAGAGAGAGAAGAGAGAGAGAGAGAGAGAGAGAGACTGACTGACTGACTTGACTGACTGACTGAATGACTGAATGAAAATTCAGTTTAACGTCTTTCACCAGATTAATGATACTAACACGGGAGAGAGAGAGAAAGAGAGAGAGAGAGAGAGAGAGAGAGAAGAGAGAGAAGAGAGAGAGAGAGAGAGAGAAGACTGATGACTGACTGACTGACTGACTGAATGAAGAATGAATGAATATTCAGTTAACGTGCTTTGACCACGATTATATGAACTACAACGGAGAGAGAGAGAGAGAGAGAGAGAGAGAGAGAGAGAGAGAGAGAGAGAAAGAAGTAGAGAGAGAAGAGAGAAAGAAAGAGAGAGAGAGAGAGAGAGAGAGACTGACTGACTGACTGACTGACTGACTGAATGAATGAATAATGAATATCAGTTTAACGTGCTTTGACCACGATTAATGATACTACACGGAGAGAGAGAGAGAGAGAGAGAGAAGAGAGAGAGAGAGAGAGAGAGAGAGAGAGAGAGAAAGAGAGCGAGAGAGATCTGCTACCAACTAGCACGTGGTCCATGTTTAAAATACAGGGAAATGAATGTAGAAGTACTTAACAGTGTTTCTCTGGACATAGCGAAGTTACTTTTAGTGCACCCTCTTTCCACCGGCTCTTCCGTAACAGTTCGTTGTTCGGGTTTTATATCCAACGATATTTAAACCATACATTTGTAATTAACAAATAAAGATAGATATTGTTAAGTAAATAAATGAATAAACAAGCAAACAGGTAGATAAACGAATAAATAAATAAATAAAAATGTTAAATAATAGACATTGCAAACTTAAAGGATCAACGTCACGAATCCAGTACAACACCTTTTTAAACCACTTCTCTGAAATTTATCCCAGGTGGGAAAATGAGTCGGGGGGTGGGGGAGGAAGGGTTACCTTTCACGCCCGTCTCACTCTCCACAGTGACCAGGTTAAGAGGCCTACCCCCCCCCCCCCCCCCCCCCGTGGCTTGTTAGGACCTCCCCCACCCTCCTCCTTGTAAATGAACCCAATTAACCCAGCGGTAATGAGGACCACATCCCAGGGGAGGAGAGCGAGGGGGGGGAGGGGGGAGGGGAATGGCCAGTAAGGCCAAGGGCGGGGACTTCATTTGAAAGGAGTTTGTTTATTTGATGGAATCTGCGAAGGTCAAGGAGTCTAGTTTCTAGGGGGGGGGGGGGGGGATAGATTCCGTGAGTCCCAGAGAGAGAGAGAGAGAGAGAGAAGAGAGAGAGAGAGAGAGAGAGAGAGAGAGAGAGAGAGTGAGACAGACAGACAGACAGACAGACAGAGAGAAAGGGGCAAAACGAGGAACAGGGAAACAGACTTTTCTGTCTATCTGTCTGTCTATCTATCTATCTATCTATCTCTCTCTCTCTCTCTCTCTCTATCTATCTATCTATCTATCTATCTATCTATCTATCGAGAAAGAGAGAGACAGGGAAACAGACTATCTATCTATCTATCTATCTATCTATCTATCTATCTATCGAGAGAGAGAGAGAGAGAGAGAAGAGAGAGAGAGAGAGAGAGAGAGAGAGAGAGAGAGAGGGTGACACATATCTTTACACACTGATGGACAGGCAGACAAATGAACAGAAAGACAGATAGATAGATAGATAGATAGATAGATAGATAGATAGATAGATAGATAGATAGATAGAAGATAGATAGACAGACAGACAGACAGACAGACAGACAGATAGATAGATAGATAGATAGATAGATAGATAGATAGATAGATAGATAGAAATGTGGATGAATAAATCGATAGACAGATAGCCAGGTAGCTAGCATGTATGGCCTTGTCCTCTTTGCAACTGGCTTTTTAAAATTGATTTTCTTTGTTTGTTGTTGTTTCAAATCTTCGGAATATCACTTACACTAATATCCCTCGAAGTCGGAGTGTGGCTGCCCATGTGGCGGGGTAATCAAAAACGGTCACACACGTAATGTTCTTATCCCTAGCTGATGCATTTGTACCATAGTGTTCAA
>JAFLJL010016767.1:18107-23107 GCA_018398815.1 Conus ventricosus
GTCAATGATCGTTCCTGTTACAGCCGAAACAAACCCAGCGACCCGCATGAAGAGGCTCATCTGTCAAAGCCCTCCCGTCCACACGCACTCAGCGCCAAGGTGACATCAAGGCTGACCGACCAATGATCGACGACGTCTCACACCGTGTGTGGAAAGACAGGTGCGCCTCGTTCAGTGTCTCTGTCACACAACCTGCGGCTTTGATGATGTCGGTAGTAGACCCACCAGGGTTCAGGAACAAGGGGGTAGTGGGAACCTATGGTGATGATGGTGGTGGTGGTGGTGATGATGGTGATGAAGGAGAGGTGGAAGAGGAGGAGGAGGAGGAGAGGACTATCGGAAGGGGAGGTGGGAGATGGGATGAGGAAGGATCTGGAGGGTGGGGAGAGGAGGAGGCGATGCGTGGGGTGTGTGTGTGTGTGGTGTGTGTGTGTGTGTGTGTGTGGTGTGTGTGTGTGTGAATAGAATAGAATAGAATAAATTCTATTGTCATGAAACCTCATGGTATATGATACACAATATGTTTATCACAGAAGAACAAAACAATCATACACAAATTTCCCTCATAATGACTGAGCATTCCCATAGTCATTAACTGGCTTGGAACAATATTTGAAGCATTAATATTAAGACATTGTATGCCCTTCATTAAAATATTTCTGTTGGCATCAAACTTTTCACATGTGTGTGTGTGTGTGTGTGTGTGTGTGTGTGTGGTGTGTGTGTGTGTGTGGTGTGCGGGGGGGGGGGGGGGTGCGTGCGTGCGTGCGTGCGTGCGTGTGTGCGCGCGCGCTCGTGCGTGCGCGCGCGTGTGTGTGTGGTTGTTGTTGTCTTCAATTTAACGTCTATCCACATAGTGATATTAGATGGTGTGTATGTGTGTGTGTGTGTGTGTGTGTGTGTGTGTGTGTGTGTGTGTGTGTGTGTGTGTGTGTGTGTGTGTGTGAATAGAATAGAATAGAATAGAATAGAATAAAAATTCTATTGTCATGAAACCTCAGGGTATATGATACACAATATGTTTATCACAGAAGAACAAAACAATCATACACAAATTTCCCTCATAATGACTGAGCATTCCCCATAGTCATTAACTGGCTTGGAACAATATTTGAAGCATTAATATTAAGACATTGTATGCCCTTCATTAAAATATTTCTGTTGGCATCAAACTTTTCACAGTGTGTGTGTGTGTGTGTGTGTGTGTGTGTGTGTGTGTGTGTGTGTGTGGTGTGTGTGTGTGTGTGTGTGTGTATGTGTGTGTGTGTGTGTGTGTGTGTGTGTGTGTGTGGGTGGGTGCGTGCGTGCGTGCGTGCGTGTGTGCGCGCGCGCTCGTGCGTGCGCGCGCGTGTGTGTGTGTTGTTGTTGTCTTCAATTTAACGTCTATCCACATAGTGATATTAGATGGTGTGTGTGTGTGTGTGTGTGTGTGTGTGTGTGGTGTGTGTATGTGTGTGTGTGTGTGTGTGGTGGTGCGCGCGCGTGTGTGTGTGTGTGTGTTTTTGAGAGAGAGAGAGAGAGAGAGAGAGAGAGAGAGAGAGAGAGAGAGAGAGAGAGAGAGCTATTTCCTCAACATAATGACATGGTATACATAGCAGAATAATCCAATTCTATGTCATGATGAAACACACGACGTACAAAAGAACACAATGAAGCGATTTTATGCCACATAACTTAGTGTGCTTCAATGCTGTGTCACCAAATTTCATTTCAATGAAGAAGAAGAAGAAGAAGAAGAAGAAGAAAGGAGAAGAGAAGAAGAAGAAGAAGAAGAAGAAGAAGAGAAGAGAAGAAGAAGAAGAAGAAGAAGAAGAAGAAGAAGAAGAAGAAGAAGAAGAAGGAAGAAGGAGAAGAGAAGAAGAAGAAGAAGAAGAAGGAGAAGAAGAAGGAGAGGAGAAGAAGAAGAAGAAGGAGAAGAAGAAGAAGAAGAAGAAGAAGAAGAAGAAGAAGAGAAGAAGAAGGAGGAGAAGAAGAAGTCAGGGACGAGAAGGAGGAAGTAGGAGAAGGAGAAGGAGGAAAAACAGGAGGGGTGGGACGGATGAAGGAAGAGAAACAGGATTTAAGAAGAAAAAAAAACAAAAAAACAACAACAACAACAACAGAAAAGCAAACAGAAAAATGAAAGAGAAGAATAAACGGATGAAAGAAACAAAAGAGGGTGAAAATAAAGACAGACAAATCACGAAATCAAACGTAGTGCCATCTGGAACTTTTGGGCACGAGTAATCAAACTTTATTGTTGTACTCCCAGTTCTTATAGAACAGGGAGTACTTTAGAATGCGAACGAAGGAATGCTGTCTGTGTGTCTGTCGGTCTGTCTGTCCGTGGTCAAAAATGTGTTCCACTCGTTCCAGACAAAACTTCTGGGCCGATCTTTCTGAAAAATTGTAGGTGTGTTCATTATGGGTCACGGATGATGCCTGATGTTATATTTTACCACAATAGCAGTTACTAAAGGCTATAACGGCCTGTAACGGTTTTTTCTTCTTTATGGAATATCTCAGCTGATCTTTTGGAGGGGATGACGTTCAGTAACAATGACGCGTTAGAAAATTACGTTTTGTAGGGATGTCAAATACATTATGACGCATGTTTGATTATCACGTTTTTCAAACCCCCCCCCCCCCCCCCCCTTCTCCCCACGCGTATTCAAGATAAACTGGGAGTAGGTTTATATGCTTTGTTCTTCTTTCAATCTGGTTTTTATTTATTTGAGCTTTCTTTCTCGATGCCCCCCCCCCCCCCTCCCCCCTCCCCCGATTCTCGAGTATGTGCGTGTACATGAAAACGAACCACGTTGACATTTGCATAATTTTCTAGTCTTGTATACACTTTGGTTCGGAATAGCAAACAGTATTTCATCGGACAATTGCACACGTCCTAACTCAAGGAATATCAGTGGGCATTTTGGAATTTGTTGGACAACTCTCCTCTCTCTCTCTCTCTCCTCTCTCTCTCTCTCTCTCTCTCTCCTCTCTCTCTCTCTCTCTCTCTCTCTCTCTCTCTCTCTGTTGCAGGAAAGGAAGAGGGAAATGTTATTGTTGTGTTACCTCTCCCCCCTTGTCAAAAGACCTGTTTGGTAATGACAATAAAATATCAAAGTATCAAAGTATCTCTCTCTCTCTCTCTCTCTCTCTCTCTCCTCTCTCTCTCTCTCTCTCTCTCTCTTTATATAATATATATATATATATATATAATTCACTTCTCGTGTCTTGTCTTCTCTCTGTCTCTTTAGTCTCTAACCCTCTCACTCTTTCTCACTCACTTTATTTTCAACCCATTCTCTTTGCCTCACGTTCTTTCTTCTTCTTCTTTTCTTCTTCTTCTTCTTCTTTTCTTCTTCTTCTCTCTGTCTCTCTGTCTCTCTTTGTCTCTGCCTCTCTTATCTCAGTCTCTCTTTGTCTCTCTCTCTCTCTCTCTCTCTCTCTTCCTCTCTCTCCTCTCTCTCTCTCTCTCTCTCACGATTACTCTGTTTGTTCTGTTTATCTCTGTCTGTCTGTCTGTGTCTGTCCGCTCTCTCTCTCTCTCTCTCTCTCTCTCTCTCTCTCTCTCACACTCACTCCTGTCTCTTTCTGTCTGTCTCTCTCTGCCTCTCTCTTTACTTCTCTCTCCTCTGTCTCTCTTTCTCTCTCTCTCTCTCTCTCTCTCTCTCTCTCTCTCACTTGCACACAAACCCAGTGACAAAGAAATAGTATGTACCTCGTGTCACTCATACATGTAGGAATGAACAGACCTGGGAAAGTCATTCAGACCACTCACGAGAAACAAACCCAAACTGACATGACGAAGTGATGATGCTGAATCCCCCAGGGCCCTGTTACGTCATCAGCAGCACAGCAGGTGGTCCACTTTCCATATCTGCTTTTTCCATCTGACCTCTGGGTTTGTCTTCTATGGCGACTTTGCTGACTCAATGAGGGGAAAAGTGCCAAGTGATTTGGGAGAAACTACAGTGATGAATATAGCGTGCGTCTCTCTCTCTCTCTCTCTCTCTCTCTCTCTCTCTCTCTCTCTCTCTCTCTCTCTCTCTCTCAGGTTTATTCACACACCACACACACACACACACACACACACACACACACACACACACACACACACACACACACACACACACACACTCAGTGTCGTCTCTCTGTCTCTTTATTCTCTAACCCTCTCACTCTTTATCTCACTTTATTTCAACTCCTTTCTCTTTGTCTCATATTTCTTCTTCGTCTTCCCTTTTCCCTTTTTTCTTCTTCTTCTTCTTTTTTTCCTCTTCTTCTTCGTCTTCTTCTTCTTCTCTCTCTCATCATCATCATCATCTCATCACCTCCATCATCTCATCAATCATCAGCTTCTTCTCTCTGCCCTCTCCCCTCTCTGTTTCTCGGGTCTGCCTGCGCTGCCTGTCTGTCTGTTTTGCCCGTCTTTGGGGGTCCCCCGGTCCCTACCAACGCACTCTGCTCTCTCTGTCTCGGGGGCCCTGCCCTGTCTGTTTTGTCTGTCTGTCTGCCTGTCTCTCTCTCCCCTTCTCTCTCTCTTCATCTCCTCTCCCCTCTCCTCTCTTCTCTCTCTCTTCCTCCCCTTTTCCCCTGTCGTCTGGCCGCCTTCTGTCTGTCGTCTGTCTTTTCTCCGCCTCTCCTCTCTTTTTTCCCTCTCTCCCCCCTCTTTTCCTTTTCTCTCTCCCCTTCTTTGTCTCTGTCTCTGTCTGTCTGTCTGTCTGCCCTCTCTCTCCCCTCTCTCGCTCCTCCTCTCTCTCTCCCCTTCTCTCTCTCTTTTTCTCTCCCCTAAATCTCTCCTCTCCCCTCTCTCTCCCCTTTTTGTTGGCGCACCTTCCCAATTTGCACACCCTAAAACCAAAAGACGAAGGAATATAATAAAACCTTGTCCACACACCCCCAGGGGAAAGGTAAGCCCAACATCCTGGAAAAAGGGTTTGATGCCGACTTCTCCGGGCCCCCATTTGGCGTCATCGGGCCCCACCGCGGGGGGTCCCCTGTCTGCGTGCATCTTTCAA
>JAFLJL010016767.1:30387-32887 GCA_018398815.1 Conus ventricosus
CCTCATCCACATGTGGGTGAGAGTGGGGAGCACACGGAACGAGGGAGCGGGTGCGTAGAGTAGAGGGGGTGTTTTTCACGTCACGTCCTCCTCTTACAGAGTGTTGTTCTTCATTTCTGGATTGATTAACACCGCAGGTGGCTGCGTCTCTCGGGTCATTATCTTTTTTTTTTTTTTTAATTATTATTTTTGTTACTGTTGTTCATTTTTTTCACCCCATTCTTTTCCTTTGTTTCCTTTTTTTTTGCAGAGGATGTGTGTGTGTGTGTGTGGGGGTGGGGGTGGTGGTGAGTGAGTGAGTGGTTGTGTGTGTGTGTGTGTGTGTGTGTGTGTGTGTGTGTGTGTGTGTGTGTGTGTGTGTGGTGTGTGTGGCGCGCGCGATGAGAATATAAGTGTTTTATTGCACTTCAAAAATCATGTTGCTTTCATTTCCTGATTAACTCTGCAGGTGTATGCGTCTCTCGGGTCCTTTTATCGCGCGCGCGCGCGCGCGCGCGCGCGGCGCGCGTGTGGTGGTGGTGGTGTGTGTGTGTGTGTGTGCGTGCGTGCGTGCGTGCGTGCGTGCGTGCGTGCGTGCGTTGCGTGCGTTGGTGCGTGGTTGGTGTGTCTGTGTGTGGTCTGTGTGTGGTCTGTGTGTGTCTGGTGTGTCTGTATGCTAGTTTAGTTTAGTTTTCTTTTCCAGAGAAGAGGGAGGGGGGGGGGGGGGAAGTGGAGGGGCGGCACGAGGTAGGGAAGAAGGAGGAGAGGGACGCACGCGCTGGAATCATTTCAAAAGGACACTGACGCTCAGAAGACATGTCTCTCCGGCACTGTCAACAACGACAATGGGAACCGATGTCCAAAGCTTCCTATCCACGCTGCCGTCATTATCCCGGGGACAATGGTCGTGAAGGAAAGAAAATGGACAATCTCAGATTCCGAAGGCTTGCCATGTCGTATGATCTCGGGACGGGGTGGGGGTGGGGGGGGGGGGGGGGGGGGGGGGGGGGGGGGGCTGGGGGGTGAGAGTGGGAGGGGGGGGGGGTGTTAACGCAAATGGATTTCACCTTCTTTCATCAGGTTTGCCCACCACCACCACCCGTACGCTTACTTCCCTAACCCCTCCTTCCGTCCCCCCCCCCCCCCCCCCCCCCCCCCCCCCCCCCCCCCTTCCCTCCCAGGCCTTTCCATTTCCGTTCTATCCATTTTATATACGCTACTGGAAAAAAAAATTGGAAACATCATTCTATTTTCCTCGATGTCTTTACATAATGCCAAGATTTCTTCAGCATATAAAGGTTGCAGATGGTGTTCTCTCGAGAGTACAGATTTCCACCAAACAAATCTAGAGGGGAAATGATAGTCAATACAAAATGAAGAGAGAAAAAAAAAAGGAATAAAAAACAAACAAACAAAAACCAAGATGCAAAGCATAAAACGTACTCCCAGGTTTTCTTGAGTATGCAGAGATATTCCATAAAGAAGAAAAACCGTTCTGGCCGTTAGTAACGGCTGCTCTGTGAGAATTCCATAAAGAAGAAAAACCGTTCTGGGCCGTTATAACGACTACTCTGTGATATATTCCATAAAGAAGAAAAACCGTTCTGGGCCGTTAGTAACGGCTACTCTGGTAAAATAGAACATGGGCCATCATCTGTGACCCATAATGAACATACCTACACATTTTCAGAAAGATCGGCCAGTACTTTCTGAAATATTCACAAAGAAGAAAAACCGTTTCGGGCCGTTGAGCCGTTATAACGAAAGAAAAACCGTTTTGGGCCGATATACGTTAGTAACGAAAGAAAAACCGTTTTGGGCCGATATAGCCGTTAGTAACGGCTATTCTGGTAACATAAAACATCGGGCATCATCCGTGACCCATAATGAACATACCTAGAAATGTTCAGAAAGATCGGCCAAGTACTTTCTGAAATATTCCATGAAGAAGAAAAACCGTTAGGGGTCGTTACAGCCCTTAGTAACGGCTATAACGGTAAAATAAAACATCGGGCATCATCCGTGACCCACGAGGAACATCGGCCAAGTACTTGAGATACCATAAAGAAGAAAAACCGTTTTGGGCGTTATAGCCGTTAGTAACGGAAGAAAAACGGTTTTGGGGCCGTTAGTAACGGCTCTAACGGTAAAATAAACATGCCTACAATTTTTCAGAAAGATCGGCCAAGTCATTTCTGAGATATTCCATAAAGAAGAAAATCCGTTATGGGCCGTTATAGCCGTTAGTAACGGCTCTAACGGTAAAATCAAGCATCATCCGTGACCATAACGACTACAAATTTTCAGAAAGATCGACCAAGTACTTTTTGAGATATTCCATAAAGAAGAAAAACAATTTGGTGCCGTTATAGCCGTTAGTAAGAAAAAGAAAAACAAAAAACAAAAAAAAAAACATCGGACATCATCCGTGACCGATAATGAACATACCTACAAATTTTCGGAAAGATCGGCCCAGTAGTTTTGTCTGGAGCGAGTGAAACACATTTTGACCATGGACGGG
>JAFLJL010016767.1:42887-45387 GCA_018398815.1 Conus ventricosus
GTCAGGGTCAGCGGGTCACGCGAGTTGTACTAAATAGTCTAGTCTGGCAGCAAAGGAACAGCCGTGCAGACATCGAGGCGTCGGTCAGCTACTTAGTCCGTCCGGCTGGACAGACCGTCTCCGTGGGGCCTCTCCCCTATGCTTAATTGGCTGGATCCGAACCAGGGGGGCCGTCTGCTGATGCCCAGAATATTTGCGTTAGAGCTTATGTCCAACCAACTCGGCCGGCGACAGACCACGACTTTGGTTGTGTTTATTTTTTGACCGTGACAATTTCCCCTTGCAAAAGACTATGCACCGCATTGTCTCAAAACAACGGTACAAAAAAAGACAACAACCGAATTTGCTGACACACAGCTACACGTGCAAAGTTTGGAAAATACTTTACAACCAACGGTTTATAAATTATAAAATATATCATTAGTGAATACCACTCCAATGAGTTATCATTGACGTGCGCTCTTGCGTTATTTCAACTCATTTTATAACAACCTCTGTGCGCACTTATGCAATTCCCTACCTGCGGATTTGCCACATCTTCTCTTCACAATCCTATGAAAAGCACAATATAGTATGATCACGATCCATGACACTTCACTGAGGAATCTCCATCCTCACTCCTCGCAAACAATGCATCACTACACAAGCGACTGTATGCTCCCAAACATAACTACATTCACATGAACAAGTCTCACAAAGAAAATATGAACAAGTCTCACACAAAAAAAAATATGAACCATAGCCAACTGGGAATGAACCCATATCCAATTCAACATAACTGTAATCAACACATATTATCAACAAAGCACCCGGATATGACTGACTTCTGTTTTGGTCTTTGGTCTCTCTGAATTCATCATCTTCTCTACCTTTCCCTTTTCTGGCTGCTTTGTGTCGCCTCCGACAACAAAACCTAGGAACTCCTACTGTCTAGCCCTTCATACAGTGACACATCCTGTATGACTCTTCTGAAACTTAGGCAACAAAATCTCCCTTCTTCTGCTGGGTCTCCTTCACCTCATCAATGATTGGTGCTGCGCCTATGTGCTGAGTCTCACCTCCTCTAACCACCTGTTTCTCTCCACCTCTTGCCAACTCCCAAGACTTCACGAGCGAAGGGTTTTTGTTCCTGCACTGCCCTAAACTCATCTATGCCCGACTTCCTTGCTGGAACGACTAACGGTTTATCAACCTTTTCCTCCTTCTTGCTCCGTGTTTGAACTGCTGCCCCTGTAGCAGTCAACAACTCAGGACCCCTGGATCCCTTGCCCCTGGAATATTTCCAATGATCAAATCATGAAGGGGTTTCTCCATCACCAACGCAGACAACTCGCCTGAGAAGTAAGGGGTACGTACTTCTATCTTAGCAACTGGAAACTCCCTCACAGTGCCATCGATTAGAGTACAGGTCTGGATTTGCCCTGTCAAATCCCCCTTTCTCGACCAGCGTTGTTCTCACCACACGCATGAACAACCAGTGTCTCGTAACACTTTCACCCTCTGCTGGCCAATCCACCCTTCTTCCACTGGTAACGAACCACTCAGCCTAGTGCCCTCCATCCTGACACTGACTGCTGTCCAGTGCTAGCCATAGGCTGCACTCTACCCTCTTCAGATTGGATCCCTTTTGGTTCCACTGCAGGTCGCTTCCTTGACGACCCTTATCCACCTCTTGCAAGGCTGCTGCCT
Source organism: Conus ventricosus (assembly GCA_018398815.1). NCBI lineage: Eukaryota > Metazoa > Mollusca > Gastropoda > Neogastropoda > Conidae > Conus > Conus ventricosus. The sequence goes on from JAFLJL010016767.1 coordinate 44,577, forward strand.
TCTGGAACCTCATGCGACAATCCCTCGCCACATGTCCCTTCTTGTGACAAATGAAACACCTATGTCCCTTTGTCCTCCTTTCTGCCCCACCACTGGGTTTGCAGACTGTGCAGAAAACTCCCCTAGTCTCCTTGCACTCTTCTCACCTGTGCCTGGCACCTGTTTCTCCTGCACCTTAGTGCCCAAACGTGCCTCTCTATACACCTCTGCGAACTTCAACAACTCCCCTGCTGTCTCTGGCTGTCTCTCTTTCAAATGTATGGTTAACTCAGGGCCGCAACCTGACAAAATCTGTTCCTTCATAACCAGCTCTTTCAATTCAGCGAACTCCTCCTTCGTACCACTCAACTCTAATTGTTGTTCAATAGGGGTGTTCTTTTCTTCCGCCATTATATCTCTTTTTTTTTTTAACAAGATTTTATTACGACAGCCAAACTGGTGGTTTCCGACACGAGTGACGTAATAGCACAATCCTATGAATGATAATATTAGCTTGGGACAACGTAATTAGTTTTTATAAGACGCCCAGCGCCTGACCCAACTATGAGAGCGAATTATAGGAAATCTGTGCGAAAATGAGTACTCTGGGGCTGAAATGCCAAGCCTAGTATTAACTATCTTGGAAGCAATGCCAAGCCTAGTATTTAACTATCTTGGGAACATACAGTAAGACAACCCCTTGTCTTAGGATTACAATACTTGAATCCCACCCAGCTTCCTCTCTGAGAAGTTGAACAATTATAATAAATGGGCCAGGGAAAATCCTGGCAAGCTCGCCAATAAATTGTCAACCTCGGGTGATGTCGATGGA